>CABFPE010000949.1:9288-22031 GCA_900660155.1 Hofstenia miamia | reverse complement strand
AGTTTGTATTTGGGATTTGAAGTAATGATTTTAACTCTGTACGTGTCCGTCAAAAAGGTCGTTTGCGTGTACCCACACATCATTTATGAACACAAAGATAAGCTTGCTGAAAAATATTTCTATAAGAAGGGTTTTCATTAGATAAAAAATATAAAAATTTAGTTTAAATATTAATCCGTAATGGTTTAGACAAAGCACTAGAAGGATGTGAAGATGGAATTAAATTGGCCAAAAGTCATCCTGCTCCAGTGGGTATTTTCTTAGGTGCAACAGCACAATCCTTGACGGCTAACATTGAAATGCACTCGATTGCTTACATGGTTGGATTCAAAACGTGTGGTGTGAAGGCCGCCATGGAACAACTACGATTTTTGAAACAAGCAACCTCAGATGATGCTGATCAATGTCCGAAATTTGAATAATTTTGTAGACACGCCAGAATATACTTTTGAGAGAATATCTTTTTGGAAACTATTTTAATTCAACTTTTATCACTTGTACGTTTATCAAAATATTTGAAAAAATGTACTAACTACACTACACAATATATCTACGTGAATATATAGATACATTACTACAACTTTTAAGTGAATGCGCACTGTAGGGTTATTTTTCTTGGAAGAAATACTTAATATTTTATGGCATCCTTTTTAACTATATAGTGATATTTAGTCATCTATTGATTCTAAGCGTATTGCAGACATGGGAGCCTCATTTTTGGTTCGGTTTGACTTTGTTTTCAGCATAGGAAGGGAAGCGTAGCATAAAATTCAAATGTAATGTGAATTTAGGAAATGAAATCCGTTAAATAATATATTCTTACTATGAAATACATGAAGTCTCGTTTTGGATTCAAATTCGGATGGGCAATTCCTGACTATCAATCATCATTTTTTGCTCAAGATTTCTGAAGGGTAGCCAGAATATGTTAAAAGAAATTATTTTTTAATCTCGCTTTATTCGTCATGTAGTTATCTTATAAATGTTTACCGCAAATATATATGAATTAAAATAAATTTGAATTAATTTTTCCGTAGTTTTCATATAATGTGCATTGTTGACTTTAAGGTAACGGCTTTTTATATTTTGGTAGGCGAGTAAAGCAATTTATTACTTCTTAATTAAAAATTAAGTCGTGGAAGTTTTGAGAGCACTCTTTTCTTGTTGTTGAGGCATGCAGAAAATGTTTTTTAGAACAAATTTACAAACATGGGATATGCGTAAATTATATGGAAAATTATTAAAGAGATCAGTTGTCATGATGAGAAAGGAGTTTTTCCCGTGCCTGTTTTCTATCAACATTCTTTTTGTATAGATTGCTTTTCGATTATTGTAATTTAATTAACTTTGCCCATGACCCAGGTTTAAAATAGTGCTTTTGCCCATTAAAATGGTGAAAAAGTATACACATGCTAAATATTTAATGTATGTTAAGGCTTCATTATTTGATATGACTAATAATATTCACTCAGATGAATGATTCTTGGAACTCTAGCAACTGTTTCAATAATCCAGTTAGAGATTTTGTCAATTTACTAGATTTAGTCAAGTGTTGTCCAACATTCAAAGATGCTAAATGTGTGAGCGAACGTACTTAATCAAAATTAAGAACTCTTTTGGAATGCAATTAATAAGAACTGCAATTCTGGTCGTTAGAGTAGCTAATTTACGAATTCTGGCATTGAGAAAATTTAAGAAGTCTAAGTTGCAATTAAAACAGGCACCTAAGTAGGACACTGATTTAGAGTTAGGTATCGTTTTATTGTCTACTGAGACTGTGATCTTTTCAAAGTCTTTATCCCTCAATGTATACAATATTATGAACTGCGATTTAATTACATTGATATTAAATTTGTCTTTGGTCTTTGTCAAACCATGTCTTTATGTTACAAAGATCCTTGTAATTTTTTTACATTCATCAGATACATAAATGCATGTATCATCAGCATATTGAATAATGCTGGAGTACTCTTAAATAATCTGCAATATCATTGACATGCATGTTGAACACATCTGTTTACGCTAATAGCAGACGATAGAAAATTATCGAGTTTAAGTGACTGGGTTCTATCTTTTAGAAAGCTTGCGATTAAATTAACTGCGTCAATGCTGAAACCATGTTTTTTAACTTATTTAACAAGCCATGGCACATGCTATTAAAAGCCTTTGCTAAGTCTAAGAACACAACAGCTACGTATTTGTTAGCTTTTAAACTTCTATACCAGTCTTTAATTCCCATCAAAAATGCTTCTGACTCTGATATATTTTTTCGAAATCAGTATTGATTTTTAGATTCTAATTTGTTTTCAGCAAGATAATCTGTAACTTTTTCTAATAAGCATTTTCAAAAACTTTTGAAATAATATGCATAAACAATTAATTTTGAATTACAAACAACCTAGAATTCCTAGTATAGATACTGAGGAGATTCAATCACTAACAATAACAATGCATTGAAAAATATCTAAGAACATCAACAGAATACAATGGAATCCCATATTGGTTTATTGAAGGGCGTTCCCATGAAATAAATTATATTTTTCAATCTATATATTTTCCCATCAAAGAGCATGTGTAAGAAACAGATTAAGCACAAATAAATGTACATATCAGTAGTTAAAGAGGCTGAGACGAGAGGACGCAAAAACGATTCTGATTAGCCGAGAGCTCATGACGTCACATGTCACGTGACAGACTGTGAATATTGGAGAAGATTATTTAATTAGTGACTCATCAGTTTTTTTGACAGCTACTAATGTATTTTTTGACAAGTGCTAATTGATTTTCATGGTGATTCATTTACATGTTGAGGCCAGTTTAGTTTACACTGTTTTGATATAATGACTAATTTCATTGTTTATTAATATACATGGCTATATCACACGTTACATTTGCCTGCATACATTACATCGCATGTGTGATTATGCATTGTTGGCTAATTTTACATTTTGTTGGATACACACACATACACATCTGTTAATATTACAGACTAATTTTCCATTACATGTAAAGACTACACAATGCAATGTCAAACCACTAGGAGGCTTATCATGTTTTCCATAATTTCGAAAAGCTTACACGTACAATGCTTATCTTGTTTTTTGGGAATTTTTTCAAAAAGTCTACATTTTGTTTTTCAAAACACACTATTTCATTTTTAAAAAGAACATTTTGTTTCAAAACAAACAAACTATTTTAACCCGTTTTTCAAATGTGTTGCTGTTTTTTTCCATTGTAAAATTCACATATTTAATTTTTTTTGCTGGGAAATATTTCGTTTCATGCATAATACATAGCAAAGCCAACCTACATTTTCGGGAAGAGTAAAACACTGGTTATGTATAAAACCGAAATTCGCTACCTAAAATTATGCATGCAATGTTATTTATTAATATAATTTATAGACTCCACACATTTCAAATATACAATATAATTATACACATTTGCAGATTGTTACATCTTTTACCAACTTTTATACGGCTATCTTTTCTTTACACCTCTTTTCTCGACTTTCCATGTTGTTTCACTTTTTGTACGCATTTGCAGATTGATACATCTTTATCAACTCACACACGATGTTTCAGATTGTGCACATTTGGTGACTGATGCATCTTTTCTCTACTTACACACCATTGTTCAATTTTATTTGATTTATAGGCTTTGTTTACGTGATTGTATGCATCACACAGTGTTCAACTCTTCCATTGTTTTGTATCACACAATTCCATGATATGCACCACTCTCGTTCTAAACATATAAACTTGAAAATGCATATAGTGGGAGACACGTTAAATTCAATAGCAAAACGTCTACAATCAATTTAAGTTCGTAATTCACAACATTAGTTAAAAAAATTATTATGACAAAATAATTCTAGTAAGTCAATTGTAGCAATGAAACAAAACGACTAACTAAAAACTATTATGTACAAATATTTCCATTCAGTCAGTTGCAGGTTAAACAAAAGCAATTAAAAACAATTTAAGTTTTAAATAACATTCGTATTTTAGTTTTAATCATGCGTGATGTAGAGATAAAACAAATATAAACAGATAAACCAACAATGCAAAAATCCGTTTATTATTAAAAAACATGTACGCTGGGAAATAAATTATTTCAGCAAAAGAATAAAACAATCAATTTAAATTACATACCAAGTTCTTTGTAGAGTCGTATTTTGGAAATGGTTGACCAAGTTCACTTCATGGTTAAGACCTACTTCAAAACATCGAGTTAATTATTGCCTTCATGCAATTCAATCCAAAATCAATTAGCAGTTTTCAACCAATTCTCCCAAAAGCCATTACCAGAGCATTCAATCTCTGATGTGTTAAGTGATACTTTGTTGATAATTTCCACTGGTCTTTTATGCTTGATGCAAAGTAACACACAAAGCTAATTCTGTATATCAAAAACTCTAATGCATGATAAGTTGACTCACCATTTCCCAAATAGAATACACCACTTTAACCCCATCTGCTAAAAAATAATTAATGTCAATTATACAATAATTGTAAAAAATTACAATAGATGCACACACTCTCATGAAATAATAAAATACAAAATTATAACTCTGATAGAAGAAACCAGACTGCCCAAAACAAATAAATGTTATTGGGGATGAGGAAGCCTACTATGATGAAGAGGATGTATTACTGACGGAAGACGAAATCAATGAGGTATCACCAACCAATGAGGAGTTGGAAAACTAAGTCAAGCACCGACTCATAACAACCGTGCAGTGATAATGATCCTAACAAACCTTGATATGATGAATACGATAACAATAGCCATTAACGGAGTGATGACAAAAGCAATAATCGATACCAGAGCAGCAACATCCATAATTACCAATGAATGCGGCAAGAAATTGGGATTCCAATGAGAAGACATGAAGAGTTGTAACAAGAGATTAATTAACACTTCAGGGGATTATATTGATATGAAAGGAATGATAGCGACAACATGAATAGGAGGAAGCAGATGGAGAGAGGTTATCGAAATGATCGAATACTACTACAACACCTCAGTACATGCAATGACGGGAGTATCACCATTCAAAGCCATGTTTGGAAGGGAGGCGGCAACCCTGCTCTCGATGCAGTACACCAATTACAGCAAAAAATTGGACAACGCATACATACAACAATTAAGAAACCAAATCACTGGAATTCACAAAATAAAAAAATCAGCAGTGAGGCAGCAATGTAATTATAATAAAAAAATCTATGGTCACGCACATAAGGTAGGCGATAAGGTATATGCGTTCACACCAATCAAACTCATAGACACAAACCAAGTCAGGAAGTTGAAAACAGTATAGTCCAGCCCTCACACAATAACACAAACACTACCAA
Organism: Hofstenia miamia; assembly: GCA_900660155.1. NCBI lineage: Eukaryota > Metazoa > Xenacoelomorpha > Acoela > Hofsteniidae > Hofstenia > Hofstenia miamia. Next base: position 16,674 of record CABFPE010000949.1, on the reverse strand, counting down.
ACAATGAATATATGTTAGACAATAATAGACTATTACATTTTCAAAACCTGAAGAGAGCAACAGCAGATATAGAAGAGATGAAGATAGATGACAAAGCTGAATTCAAAATATGCCAAATTAACGGCAATGAAATTATATACGATATGTATGATTTAGATAGTGTACATGAAGAAGAATTCAATGATGAGTACACAGCAGAGAGCGGAAATGAGGAACTGAGCCAAATAGTGCTGCCCCAGAGAACAGTGAGAAATAAACCTATATATGACCCTGAAACATGGGATATAAATTTACTAACTGCATTTAGGAAATTAGAGGAAAATGATGCACCCACCAATGAAAAAGAGAGTGCGCAGAACACAACAACCGAAGGAGCTCTCAACAATGAACAGGAGAAGGAGAGTGCAAAGAAGTTCTCAAACCAGACGNTTCGACACTTCCTCATAGGAAGGGAGTTTAGAGTATGAACAGATAACAGCAGTCTGGCTTGGTTGAAGAAGTTTTCAGGAGATAAGTCTGGAATAGTGTCCCTGTGGATTGAGTACCTAAACAAATTCACATTTACGATTGAACATAGAAAAGGCACATTACACAACAACGCAGATTTCTGGACATCACTCCCAGAGTACCAAAGAGATGCAACAAAAACAAATGGAGAAAAGAAGCAATTTCAGTTCCTACCACACACTGAATACGAGGGGCTACCAGTGATAAATTTGGATAAGAAAGGTCAAGCAGTGCTACTGATACTCATAAGAGAGGAAATAACAGAAGAGATAGTGGACAAACAAAAAGACAATATAGTCCTAAGTGAGATTATGAAAAAGATTAAAGAACTGTGAATGATATTATCTAAAATAATGGCAGGATATTACGAATGTTATAAGTGGAAGATCAACAAGAACGGACTGCTATACGTCAAAGCCGGAAATAACCAAATCGCGATACCCGATTACTTCAAGAGGGAATTAATACAGAAAATCCACAAGAAAGGCCACTTAGGAATAACACAGACAGAGAAAACGTTCAATGCACAGTTCATAACAACAGCCATCAGGAAAGTCGTGGAAGACATCATTAACAAATGCACGACATGCCTCCTAAACAACAAACAGCACTTCCCGACACAACGAGCACCATTAGAGAAAATCATCGCAATGCAACCCAATGAAATAGTTCATATAGATTTGGAGATGCTATCAAAGGANCCCGATTACTTCAAGAGGGAATTAATACAGAAAATCCACAAGAAAGGCCACTTAGGAATAACACAGATGGAGAAAACGTTCAATGCACAGTTCATAACAACAGCCATCAGGAAAGTCGTGGAAGACATCATTAACAAATGCACGACATGCCTCCTAAACAACAAACAGCACTTCCCGACACAATGAGCACCATTAGAGAAAATCATTGCAATGCAACCCAATGAAATAGTTCATATAGATTTGGAGATGCTATCAAAGGACGCTGAAGGTTATCAGTACCTACTAGTAATGGTGGACAACTTTACCAAATATGCAAGAATGGTCCCAATGTGAAACACCACAGTGGAAACCACAGCTGAGCTAGTCTTAAAAGAATGGATATTGAGATTGGGACTGATGGAAATGATCATAACAGATAAAGGACCTCAGTTCAAAAGTGGACTTTTCCAAGAGATGGCAAAGCTATTGGAAATCACAAGTGAATGGACAACCGCCTATTACCCTCAGGCCAACAGAGCAGTAGAGTGAATTAACTGAACATTGATCAAGCTAATTAGGGTAGCAACAACACGAATAGGAGGAAATAAATGGAGAGAGGTTATTGAAATGATTGAATATTATTACAACATCTCATTACATGCAACAACTGGAGTATCACCATTCAAAGCCATGTTTGGAAGAGAGGCATCAACCCTGCTCTCAATGCAGTATACCAATTACAGCAGAAAATTGGATAATGCATACATACAACAATTAAGAAATCAGATCACAGGAATTCATGAAATGATGTGTCACAACATAAAGAAGTCGGCAGTGAGACAACAACACAATTATAATAAAAAAATCTATGGTCATGCACACAAAGTAGGTGAAAAGGTATAAGCATTCACACTGATTAAACTTGTAGACACAAAACAGTATGGTCTGGCCCCCACACAATAACACAAACACTACCAAACAATGAATATATGTTAGACAATAATAGACTATTACATTTTCAAAACCTGAAGAGAGCAACAGCAGATATAGAAGAAATGAAGATAGATGACAATTCTGAATTTAAAATATGCTGAATTAATGGCAATGAGATTATATACGATATGTATGATTTAGATAGTGTACATGAAGAAGAATTCGATGATGAGTACACAGCAGAAATCAGAAATGATGACCCAAGCAGAAGAGTACTGCCTCAGAGGGAAGCGAGAAATAAACCTATATATGACCCTGAGACATGGGATATAAATTTACTAACTGCATTTAGGAAATTAGAGGAAAATGATGCACCCACCAATGAAAAAGAGAGTGCGCAGAACACAACAACCGAAGGAGCTCTCAACAATAAACAGGAGAAGGAGAGTGCAAAGAAGTTCTCAAACTGAGCAGAAGAGATGAGAATGAAGAGCTGATGAATAGACGACATAGAGTGAGACGGCGTCCCAGTAGTCCTCAAGGCTGATTCAAAGGGCAGAGAGACCAACAGACAAAATGCCTCTCCCACCAGGGATCTGCACCGCCGATTCAAGGGCATTCAGAAAACTGGTGCACAGCACAACTTTCCCTCCCAAAGTCCACGACGCCGATTCAAGGGCAGTGAGACACAAGGAGTACCAGGGGAAGGTGTAAGTGGTGGAAGAACCGTGGAGATACAAAAGCGATTCAAGGCTGACGTCATCTCATCCGGAACCACAGCTGGTAAAGTGCTGATAGGAGTAACTGTGAGCTGATTCAAGGGCGAAGCAGTAGAAAATATCAGCACCGATTCACAGCCTTTGGACTGTGAACCGAGCACCAGTAAAATACCATTAGGGATGACTCAGCTACACGCCTCCTCAGAAACAACATCAGAAAGAATGGTCAGATCAAAAGAGAGAGAAAAACGAATGTCAAAAATCAATGGGGAAACTTTACACCCTTATTTCATGGGAACCTCAAAGATGCACTATAATGCATTTGCAAAACTATCCCCAAAAATGAAGACCCATATACGAAAAGTCACGAGAGTCTAAGGGAAATTCTTACCAATTGTGCTCGACGCCAACAACAGGCCAAAAGTAAATGCCATCATCAGCTATCTGCAAGACATGAACAAAACATTAGAAAGGCCATTCATGCGCAGTACGGTGCACGTCATATTTGATGACGCATTCACACTGGACACAACACAAGCAATAATGGCCTACAAGGATAAAATCGCTGAGATACCTGAAATAAACATTGATGCAGAAAACCTTACGATCATACACATACTAAAACAGAAAGAATATACAAAAACATTAGAAAAGAAAGTGGATGATACAACAAGAATGGCAAGAATGCAAAATGTCAGAATTGTAATCATAATGATAACAACACAAGAAGACATCCCCGAGCACCTAGAAAACGCATGCCATTTAGGAGAAAACATTTTCCCATGGGAGAAAACAGAAAAAACCACAACAATTCCAGAGCTAATACGCTTCGACTTACAAATTGATTATTGGGCACAGATCTACCAAATCATGGTAGACCCATGTATCGCAATCAATGTATACAGGCAGACAAAATGATAGAGATGACAACCTATATAGAAGGAATAGAAAAAGCAAACACACTATTCATAAAATGCAGCCTCACACAACGACAAGATCATTTGCAGCCAAATCCAAACGATTTGGAAGTACATGAAGTTGCAACAGAAGGTAGAAGATGGTTGGCCAGAAATAAAGATCGATGCACCATCATGAAAGTTTCATAAATCAGTAGAAATGGCAATGACAGAAGTGAACAGAGCCTATGAATTGAATATGATAAAAGATTTCAAACAACTACTGTTCGAAGAAAAGAATGCACCAGAAATATGCTACAGAACTATGGCGTGGATATTAGCCATATTTACAACAGAAGATGTGGAAATAAAACTCCCAATCTCGTGACATACTCGTCACAGACTAGCAAAATCAAAGAAATATGAAATTGCGATAGCCCCAATCAACACACAAACAAAGAATTGGCTACTAAAAGGTCACACTGGGAAACTGGAGTCACCAAATCGATCAGAAAAGCCAGTGCAAACGATAGAAAAAATATTAAGTAGAATAATAATGAAAGAAAATCCGCTGGGAAAAATGTCAGTAATAAGCATTGCAAATAAGACGGGGATATGCCCCAGCAAGATCATGATATTTGACGAGCCAATGAGGAAATATATGTGGGGAGCAACATCCGAGACACGGATGAAGCAACTCCAAAATCAGCCATGGCTCACAACGAAGAAAATCATTAAGAGGAAACTTGCAAGCACAGCCAAAATCCGAAAAATTCTAACACAGAAAAACGTGCAGAGAATACTAGATCATGAAATGGAATGCTACGAATGAGACAGTCTGTGGTGCACATTTACTAAGATCATTCGAAGCGCCGAGATGATGAAAAGAGAAGGTATTATGGAACCAGTAGAAGTCTGTGAAATGGTTACAAAGTCCCAAGCAGAAATGCTAGAGGAGGAACAACTATTAACATCATCCAGAGTACTACTATCCCCCAAAACACAACAAACAATTGATAGAATAAACATCAAGAAATGGGGAGAGATCAGTCCAGCCAAAACAATAGAATGGATAGATACTGATGACGAGCATTTTCTGGTTGAAATAAAAATCACAAAAGAAGTTAAGGATATAAGAGAAAGAAACTTCCAGAACATTAGGGAACAGCAGACAGTGGCGACGATGAAACTCATGTTCACCAAAGCATTCACATGTACAGAACTGGAAGAGTTACTAAAACCACGTAATCAACTGGCAGTAGACGTTGAGTGTATCACATCAAAAGTGGAAATCAAAGAGGAAATACGATTAAAATTAAGTCGAAGGGGATTGACACAAGCATTCTTGGATACGATCTCCGAAGCTAAAATGAATTACCCCGCTACAATAGGTCTAGTCACAGCATCAACAACAGAAGGCTCGTACCAACACATTGAAAGAGAGATAGAAACAAAACTCTTAATCTGCACACTGCCAGGAACAGTCGCAATACCAATGGTCCTCCCATGGTGGAGATTACTGAAAGATGTTAAACTTGCAAAGACATTCCTACATGAGTATAAGTCATACGTGAACACGGAAAGAAAAGCAAAAGCTATGACAGAACGGGATTACTATAAGAAATCAAAAGCAATAATGTTGCAAAACAACAACAAAGAAAGGGTCTACATTGAAGGCACAATAACACCAGACCAGCTGTACACACATGGAAAACCAATAAATGTGCAAATGCAAGATCTCAGAAACGAAATTGAGGAGTGACACCCAAAAGCTATAATGTTATTCTCCGGAGTAAATGATATAGTTTGGACTGATATATGGGAAAAGAGATACCGCTACTATGACGTTACGAAGAGGGTCGAAATTGTTACGATGATGAGGATAAATAAAAACGATCCCAACACGATAACAGAGAAAGCAGTAAGAGACAACATTAGTTTCTTTTACAAGGACGTGGCAAATACTCGAAGTCTAAGAAAAGTCTTTATGTTCTTCTATCCCGACAATCAAATCAGAGAAGACCTAGCACATACAAGCAGAGCTGACGCACAAATGACACTCATGATCAGCATCAAGGGAATACAGTTATATCACAAATACTACGTTATCTTTTCACAGAAAATCAACGAATTAAGAGAGATAACACCAATAGTGGAAGACATCTGAGAAACACGTTTTTTGAAATATGCAAATGTCGTAACAACAGAAAGAGAGGCAGTTCTAAAAATGACTAAGCAAACGGAATTCGAGAAAACAACGTGGGATGATCAACAGGCGGAAACGATCATTCGAAAGGTGGATACTCTGGTTCACGGAGAATGAGCTGTGCTAAAAATAACGCAAGCTGAGGGGGCGTGTAGCATCATCCAAATAAATCAAAAAAAAGCTGCAAACGTCACAAGAAGAACTAAGATCGAAAAGAAGTTGATTAAAAATAGTGAAATTAAATCAATTGATATTATTTCAGATTAATTTGTAAAATGCAACCAAGAAAATAACATGTGTCAAAAAAGAGATAATTGTGTCTGTCGATGAAAATACTTTTGACTAAACGACGCTTACGTTATTTTATAGCCGCCATCTTGGCAGAAGTTTAAATTTGAATCGACAGGTACTTCTTTTGAAATTGCTATAAATACATTCAAACTTACTGTAAGAATTTGATAATGAATTTTACTCAGAATTCTTATTTTGCTTTTTCAATAATGGTTTGATTATTTAATACAATGTTGAGCTAATCGAGTGGTGTTTAGTAGTGGTCTGGATACATCACAGGGAATGATTCAAGGGTCCCTGTGCCAGATCATGAAAGTGCACTTATGTTAGGTGTAGGGGTTTTCTCTCGATTAGCCAACTAGCATTTCACTTACTACATGTATTAGATAATTAATTTTCAGCAAATGGTTGGATAACCAAACCCTAGGAATTATCTTAATATTATTTTAGATCCAAATTAATGACCTATAATCAACCAATAAAGTGACTGTACATGTAGTAAATTATAAATGTAGGTTAGGAAGTTGTTCAAATAGAATTATATTTAAATAAGCCAATATATTCCGGTAATGGCTACATGTAATATTTAACGAACAACTAGTAACAGTTCAGGTTGCAAATAGATACAACACTTTCACACAATAGAGTTTAAGTTGAATTGTGTCATGCCTTGAGTAAGCACTGAGCTAATGTAGGGTACACATAAGCTATCCTGATTGAGTTCAGAAGTGGCACTCAAGCATTGAATGGAATGGTGAAAATGGATGAGGAGATCCACTTTGGGCAGATGCCCACTAGAAGATTGTTATGGAGGTTACCTCATGGCTTCGTCACCTAAAAAGAGAGCAGTTAATTCTAGGTTACAGAAGTAAACAGAAGAAACTAGTCAAGCAGTAACAACAAGTAAATCCTTACCCGCAATAACACAGCTAACATTATAAAGTAACAGTAGATAAACACTGATAATGCCTGGTAGAGGATATTACACTATTCATTGGTTCCTCATTCTCCTCCCTTCTGCCCTGGAGTCAACATCTGGTTTGAGAACTTCTGTGAACTCTTCTTCTCCTGTTCATGGTTGAGAGTTCCTCCAGTTGTTGATTCCTGCGCACTCTCTTCTTCATTGGTGGGTGCATCATTTTTCTCAAGTTTCT
>CABFPE010000948.1:181145-193354 GCA_900660155.1 Hofstenia miamia | reverse complement strand
TATATATATAGGTTAAAATTATTAGACAAATACATTTCTAATTATGGATACATCCAAATTTGAAAATATATAAACAATACTGCCTACAAAAGTAAGCACAAATTTTGTGGAATATAGATTGCAGTTGCTGGTAAATATTTTCAAGATATGATACATTGAGTTCAATACAATCACAGAGTCCTAAATTTAGGACTAACTAAAAAACAAATTAACTGACAAAAAATACAAAAATAGGCACCAAAAGAAACGGACCTGTTGATTTTTTGTTTTCTTTACATCACAATCTAATATGCAGAAATTGTAAATCTAAAGCTAATAGAAACAAGAAAAATTGAGATAAGAAAGAAAAATTGAGGGTAATAAAACCAACATATGAACATTCCTTTAATACAAACATAGAAATAGCATGAATTTGTTGTGGTCGGGGCTTGCGTACGCATGTATATAATAAGTACTCAATTTAGCATTTGGACGCTAACGAGGTTAATAATTTAATGCATCGCACTTTCGCTTTAGCATGCTGAATATCATTGTTATTTCCTAATCCTTTTAATCCTCACCATCTTCTGTAAAATAGTAGTTTGAAAGGCGTTATTGCAGAATAGTACCCTCAATAAATATTAATATTTTTTACATATTTATACCTCATTTTACATGAGCTTAAATATACGAAGTGAATTTTAATATTTTGATAGTCGAAGACGAAAGAAGAGCACTTAAGCTTAATTATATACCTTTCTTATTTCTATTAAATAGATGTAAAGAAAAACTTCTAATGCTTCTAAATATAATGTACAATAAATGTGAGCCTGCTTGTCATTTGAAAACATTGTTTTTAGGAGTAAATTTATTAATACATATTTCAAGAGCTATTTTCTAGTTGTGTTTCAGATAACAACTAAATACTAAATTGCTAGAAAGGTTGTCTAGTATTCGCCATATTACATTTATCAAAATCCTTATAATGGAGTTTTCGTCGAAAAACCAATCAGGGGAGTAGCTTTAGGTTTTCGAATCGAGTTTGAGTTAATTGGTCCGACTTCGAGATTTTAAGTTTCGAGTTCCAGTATTTTTTAAAGAAAATTTCGATCGAGTTTTTTAGGGTAAAAAAACATTTATTTTGCAATTAAAAATAGTTATTTGCAATTGATACAGAAATAGGAATTTAAAATAATTCGATTTTTGCGGTATTCAATCGAGTTTGAGTCGGAGTTTTTCCAATCAAGGTATGCAAGCTTATTCATGGTCAAATTCTTGACATTATGAGACCTCGAAAACACTGCTGCTAAGTGATTTCGAATCAAATATATCAAATTACTCATTCGAATAAGCGAATAATTTAGTGGTCAAATAAATTTTGCAAATATATTAAATTAATACAAGATAATAATATTACACATGAAAGAAATAAACTAGATTCTTTATTGTAATCTGATGACACAAAAATCTACAAATGTTATGTCTAGTCTTGAATCAATATTCAATTTTTATTAATTGTTGATATTGTTTTTTCTTACTAAAAAAGAGCTGTTGTTCATTAAGTTAATTATTTCTATATAAATATTGTGATTATTTCTCAAATTCAAATTCTGTTGGAGAATTTCAAGATCAATACATGTGTAAGTATAAACTTATAATGTAAATATTCAAAACAAATAATTAACTCAAAAAGATTAACTATTGCAAGAGACTACAAAAAAGAATACTTTTGTACTGAGAGGAGTGTGCAATAATCTTGATTGCTTGCAATACAGAGATATTTATTAGGAATTTAAGTATAAAAGGCTTTTTAATATGATATTAAAAAGATATTGCTGAATTTTTTAGGAACTTTTTCAGAAAAATTAAGATCAATGCCCCACCTGATGATATGGTAACTGGAGACTATGCTTAATTGTTAAATTCAGACTATGTATTCATAGAAGTAGATAACTTGCAAAATATCATTAAAAATACAAATGGCATTCTCCCCTGACCTAAGTGATCACTTGAAAATGTGTGTCTATTTAAATTCAATTTTGTTATATATACATAGCAAATTTTATTTTTGGAGTTATTTTAATTTATTTATATAAGAGAAAGAATGCAGCAAACCTCCAATTTCTGAGATTGAGTTTCAAACTCATGTGAATGATAGTTTTCTTATGCTTTGCTGAAATTGATAAAGAACCTTAATAATAATCAGTTTTATGTTATTATGCATAACCTTTCCAGATAAGAATTTTGGTTGCTTTTATGTTGTTTATAGTTGTTTCATACTTTTGGTTGTTGCAGCAACCACTAACATCATAATGTAGAATCACAGGGGAGCTCTGGCTACTCTAGCTGTACTGGGTAACTCAAGAGTTTAGATCAAAGTTGCAAAGTCAAAGAGAGTGACCTGCATTTCAACAGAAAATGTACATTGGTGGTTCACTGATTTTTGCCTAACAAATAAAGAAATTACATTCCAAAGAGAACTTCAGCAGTGACCAATTCACATGGCATCACACTGAAGCCATATCTTTGAAGCCATCCTTGCTCACCAAGGTGCAAACTGTGTGTCTCAAGTATTAATTCCTAGCTCAATAAACAATTTATCTCAGAGTTCTCTTATCTCAGCTCATGTAAATAAATATCAAGTAAAAGGTACATAATTGCTGTGCATTCATGTTCACCAATGTCATAGTATATCTGCAAATGAATATGTGCATGTATGAACAGATCAAATAAAAGATGTTATTCCCTACATGTAATTGTAACCTAAAGCAGCCACAATTTGGGCTGTCACCATTAAGGAGCTATTTGTTGTCCCAGACCCAGTCCAGTTTCCTCCCAAATTGTCACCAGATCGAAAGCAATAGTTATCATTACCAAATATTTAACAATGAATCTAAAGGGTGTTAATAGATAATTAATTGAAAAGATCAAATGCAGTAGAAGGAAGCCAAATTTATTGTGCACTTTGCTACAGTAACTCAGATATTTATTACAAAAATCTGTAACTTATTACCTGGATTGTTTACAGTTTCAAAGCACAATATCCCTCACAAAGTTCCCACATAGCCAACCACTGGTGGACCACCAGTGGCAGAAGCAGTGGACCACCAGTAGATTTAGCCACCCATATGCCAATGGACCACCAGTGGTCCACTGGTGGCTAATTGGTGGGCCACTGTTGACAAAAATATGATTTAAGCATCAGAGCAATGTCTCAAATGTAGCAACAGCAAAGTTTTATATTAATAGAGTTTAAACTAACACAAACCCAAAAAGAGTTAATGAAATGCTAGTAAGCTCACCATTTAACATTGAATTTAAATTGACAATGGAAAATATAATGAATTTTTTATTATAAGCAATAAGAACAAGCATGCAAAAATACTCAATTTAGATTAAATTTTCAAATTCAAAAGAAATTGCAATTTTTAAACATTATTTTTGTGAAATAATTAAAAATAACCTTTGCCCAATTTTAAGTACTCATTTAGACATTAATTTCAAGGTCCATGAATAATCATGAATAAATTATTTTGCAAACAGAAAATTGCAAAAACGCTCTTCACAATGAATTTTATATATTTATGAGATCTAAGAAGCATAATAATGAAGAATATTTTACTTGCAAGCATTAGCTCATATATTATTTATGATTAAGAGTAAATCAGATGTCACTATTGATCCACCAGTGGTCCACTAGTGGCTCTGAATGGCTGTAATTGCTACTACTGCCACTACTTATCCACCAGTGATCCATTAGTGGCTATGAGTGGCTGTAATTGCTACTCCTGCCACTGCTTCTCCCCCCCAGTGGTACACTGGTGGCTGCTATGCCACTTATTCCCCACCAGTGGACCACTGGTGGTGGCTACATGGGTTAAAACGAGCAATCACATGTAATTGAGGGGTCAAATACTAACACTATCAAATAACTACACTTGAAATTTGAATAATCAATTAAAAGAAATTGATACAAATAAATAGCAGTGAATCAGGAAATCAAAATGTCAAAAAGATGCAACACTATTTCAGAGTGCCAAAATAATAAGATCGAAAAAAAGTAGGCCCTGAGCAACTCTACAATAATAACAACTTTAGTAATAAATAATCAGTGAGCAGATGCTCAGAAATAAAACTCACTTTGTTAATCATATTACTAGAACCTTGTGAAAGCTTTTTTGAAATTTTTTAATTTGTGGTAATTACAATATACCAGATAAGTGAATTTTTAGAATAATTTATTCATGAATATTTGGACACCTAGAAATTGATTGTTAAATAATGAAGTTACATTTGAGCAAAAGATATTTTTCATGACATTAGAAAGTACTTTTTCAATATTATACTTAATTTTAGATTTCTTAATATTTGTTAATTTTGGCAGTTTTTTATGCTCATTGTTATCATTTATATACAAGATATTCATTTAAATAATTAACAAATGTTTGTATTGAATATGTTTAACAGTATCTGAAAGGTAGTTGTCTGCTCTTTGTTGGGCTTGTGTTTGCTTAATCAGCAATGCTTGAAAAGCTTAGCAATATAAAATGTTATTAAACATATAAAATTAATGCTAAAACAATCATGTGACAACATAAAATAATGTTGTTATGACCTCAAAATATTGCTTTTTTATTCATAAGAAACAACCAAAAAGCAACCTAATGGTGACGTTGTTGAAGCAACGTTGTTTCGACCAATGAAATGGTACCATTTTGACGTTAAAACAATGTTGTTTTTGACACATAAAACAACCACATAACCCAAAACAACGTTGTTTAGCCCTTAAATTGTTATCGGGGTGGATGCTACCGAAAATTGGCGATCATCTCTTGACTCTGACCAATTTGTTGCAGTGGCCTGTCTTGATCTTTCAAAAGCTTTTAACTATTAATCACGATATCTTATATATGAAATTAAAAAAGCCTAATGTGACATTGTTGATGCAATGTTGTTCAACTAATGAAATGGTACCATTTTGCCATTAAAACAACATTGTTTTTTATACATAAAATACTCACATAACACAAAACAATGTTCATTAGCCTTTAAATTGTTATCTGGGTTGCAAAAGAAATTCAACCTTTTGTTAGGAAACTAACTGTAACATCATGTGAAGCCCAATTACAACAATTTTAAAATATATCTTTTACATTAATTGGAAATTATTTTATCAGTTGTTTATAACCACCATGAAAATTATTTGCATAACAAATTTTCTAAGCTAATTACAGCACTTGTTTTAACTAATAGTTGAGCTTTCTATGGGGGAAAAAATGGTCCATTCTGATGTAATCCCCAAAAATTTACTTAAAATTAATATATGCAAAGATCTAATTTAATTGCAAAATTCATTTCAACCAAAATTTTGTGGTCCAGTCTTAGTATTCAATCTTAATATCAATCTCTAGGAGTCAATCTTAATCTTTCAACCTAAAGTTCCTATGTTTTGTGTTAAAATCCACGTATTTTTTAGAAGAAAATACCGAATTTGATCAAGTTTCTTCTAATTCTGAGCTTTCTAAAGTAAAAATTATTAATTTATAATAATTCTGAGATTCATAAGGTAAAAAATAATTACTTGTGATTCATAAGAAATGGAAATAAAGAAAATTCAATTTTACAGTATTTTCAAATGGATCTTTGATAAAGTTTGGAGTTCAAGTTTTAACAATTTCTTTTCCAAATTTTGTGAATTCATTTGAGCTTGAGTTCTTAACATTCCTAGTACTCAAAAAACCTGGTATAATAGAAACAGTGTCTTTTTAGTTGAGTTTAAGTTACTCAGTCCAAGTTTGAATTTTTGCCTTTCAAGTTTTAGCATTTTCTTGAAGAAAATTTAGTGTTTGTTTAAGTTTTTTCTAATTTTGAGCTTATCATAGTAAAACATAATTTATTCTGTAGCCAAAAAATAATTGTGTGTTACTAATAAGGAAAAAATATATAAACATTTCAATTTTACAGTATTTTCAATTGGATTTTCAATTGATGTTGAGTTTAAGCATTGATCATTTCTCTTCAGAGAGTTTCTGATAAAGTATTGGCACTCATTTGAGTTTGTGTTCTCAAAATTTGAAGCATTCAAAAACCCTGGACAGTAGTGTGGAAATGTTATTAAATTAGCTAAATGAAATTTTTGGTTAATTAATGCAGTGTACTGCAAACTCAAAATCAAAAGTGACAGCTACATCATACCCAAGAACCTCTTTAGAGAAGCTTATTAAGTCCATTATCCCTGCACTGGAATATCAAGTTATTAATGTTTACTAAAGCTTAACTTAATGCTTCCATGTTTGTGCAGTCCTACTTCTAAACTCAGGGAATACTAAACTGCTATTATTGTAGAGTCGCTCGGGGAATTTTGTGCTTTTTATATCTTTTGATTTCGATTTAAATCCACTGTATTTTGACGTCACTATTACATTTCAAGTCATTTTCGAGATTAGTTTTGTTGCTACTAGTTTTGTGTCCCCGCGTTGGTGCTTTTGTTTTGCTCAAATTTAATTTACGAGGGAAAATTATTATGAGCATGTTAAACTACGTTGAATATCAATTATTGTAAACAAAGGCAGGTAAAACTGAATCTTTTTGTATATAAACTGAGAAAACTGTAGTGAATGTTCAATAGACTTTGTCTACTCTTAACTGCTGTTCTTACCATTGTATCTTTTATTTATTTATTATCTTAAATGAAATCTATTGCTTAAGACCGGCGACAATTCGGGAGTGCTTTCATTAACATGGGGCAACAAGTTGCTTCTGGGGGTCTTTTGATTACCCAGTTTGAATTGTGGTTCATTAGGTTATGTGTACGGCTATGCATAAGGAAATAATAAATCTCTCTTTTGTATTTCAACACGTACATGCACTTATAAGATCTAACACTGTGATGATACCATGCCATTGGCTAGCACGAATATCTGGTAATTACAGATTATTTAATAGTTAGCTGAGAGATAACAATGAAAATGAGAGTTAAGTTTTTTTGAAGTGAGATAGAAATTAAACAAGTGAGACAAATAGGGTAGCACCAGTCAATAGGTTAAGCACTTTACTTCTGGAAGTTCCGCTTTGGCTGGAAGCCACAAGAATTGGTCATCTTGGTTGTTACCTAAATTAGTTCTGTTAATTGGATGAACTACCAATGTTACATCTACATGTTATAAGTTCTACGTTAATCCCTGCTCTGGAATCGTGGCTGTTCTGTAAACGCTATCTAAACCTTTTGTGGAGTCAATTAAGTTTCTAGTTAAGTTTTCCTACCAGCCACTGATTCTACATTATTATGGCTTGACTAAACAAAACTTATCAGTTATAATGTATTCATATTCTTAGTTAGGTTAGTCTTAGATGGATTTCTATTGCCATTAGTGTTTGGGAATTTATTAAGCTTTACTATTCAAATTTTAGTTATACCTATGTTTTTTTGGTTAGTGTTATATTACAGAGATGCAAGCTTATGTATCATGTATGATTATGATGCTGAATAAGCCTTATTGCTAAGGCCTAAAGTTGATGTTAACAACTAGACTTTTTTATGCAGTTAACTCACCTTCTATGGTTTTTCATAGAAGCTAAGTTGCAACACTATTTTGGATTTTGCATGGTTTTAATGGGAGTGCTCCCGTTGTCAGTTCTGGAAATTGTTGTTTTTCTTCTTTGTACCCATGGATTCTAGTTCAAGTCGTACCGTAATTTATTCTCCTACTTTTGGGACTCCTTCTAAATGTAATGCTAATTATGATACATTGGATACAAGGTTGTGAAATATTGAAAGACTATAAATAGAAATTTAATAAATGATTTTGTTTCTATTTTTCAGTGCAATAGCTTTTGTAAACTTGTTTAACTCAGACATTACTCTATTTATGTTAAAAATACTTGGTTTGGAACTTAAAATGAATACCAAATATTGGAAAACTGATATTGCTGTTGCTGAGCAACACAGATATTTTTATGTAATGGCATTAAACCAGGGTTTTTGAGGTCTCAGAATGTTAAGAACTTTAACTTGAAAAAGCTTGCAATATTCAATTTAAGAAACTCAGAAGAGAAATTAGCAAAACTCAAACTCTAACTCAATCAAAAATCCACTCAAAAATACCTTAACATTTAAAATATTTTAAATTTCTATTACTTTATCAATCATAATTGTTGTAAGATAAATGTGTTTACCCTAAAAACATGGAATTAGAAAAAACTGTATCAACCTCACAATCTTTTAAAAAAAATATTTCAAATCAAACTCAAAATGGAAATACTTGAACTCAAACCAATTAATTTAAACTTGGCTTGAAAACACTGCTTTAAACACAGATTTTACTGTGCGCTTTAAAAAATCTAAGAAGATATTGTGGCATCAGTGAGAAATCAGAATACTTTCCTACTAATCTATCCTATTGAGGGTTTTGAGTTGATGTGTTGAAAGCCTAATGCTACAAATAATCAACTAACTCCTCCTGCTAGTATACCATATCCTAATAAAAGTTCAGTTTGTTTCTCATCTTGTGCAATTTAAATGAAAGCAATAATAATAATTTTCATTATGAATGACAAAGTAGTACAAAAGCCCTAGCCATACACCTAACCTAGTTTAAGGGACATGTCAATCAACTTGTCTGCCATTTGGGTGCCATTTAACAATGCAATTGAAAAGTTAGAAACACATTTTTAGTAAATAATGGAATCAAAAGAAAATAAAAGTAAAATGAAATTACTGAGAATAAATTGAAGAAAAAATAAATGAGCAATACTTGAATATATATGCAAAAATTGCACTGGTATCAGTAAACAAATCATACCATTGAAAATAAATGCAAACAGCTGGCAGGTACAAAATTGGTTTCTGATACAATTTTCCTGCATTTCAAAATTAACAGAAATTTAAACTAAAATATAAATAGCACCATTTTACTTTTCCAAATTACAAATAAAATTAATTTGTAAAATTCATTTTGAAATTGTAATAACTGAAATAATGTGAAGTTCCATAAATGTGATTATGCCACAATATTGTTGACCAAATATTCTACACTAATAAATTTAATGAGTGAGCAGAATTAGCAAAAATATATTTTTTTATATTCATTGAGTTCAAAATTATTGCTCAAAAACCTTCTTAATATATGATGTCTAATCAAGGTATTGTCCCTTTTAATTAGTATCTGTTTTGAGATATTTGGTATTCATTTTAAATACCAACAAAGAAAACTAGGGAATCTTTTATTTTTTCAAATTTTTTTTGAACCAACCTTAAAAATGTAAAAACTGTACTTACCTAAAGTAAATAAAGTTATTGTTTTAACAAACAAATTTAAAGGACTTTTATTTCACTACTTTTATTAAAGTAATTTTAAAAGGTTCTGTTAAACAAATCTAGTCTTGTATCCAGTTGGAAAACTGGAAACTATCTATTAACTAAGGCATACTAAGGTTGTCTAAACTTGAGAAAGGAAGAGAAAGCCTAATACTAAGTTAATCTAATCTAAATTTTTTTATTTGGAAACCTAGACCTCCAGTATGGATCTTTGAACTATAAAAAGCTAATAGCCAAACCTAATGTAGAATCGTGGGCTGGTAGGTAATTTAACTAGAAAACTAATTGACTCTGCAGAAGGTTTAAGTAGTGTTCATACAAAAGCAGCCCTGATTCCAGAAAATAGAATGGCAAAGAACTTATAGATCTAACATTGATAATTCATCCAAGTAAGTAGTTACTTTAGGTAAAATCCAAGATGACCAATTCATATGGCTTCCAGCCAAAGCAATGTCTCCAGAATGAAGTAAAGTGCTTAACCTGAATGTCTGGTTCTACCCTATTTGTCTCACATTTATTGTCTATCTCACATTGAAAAATAAAGCATCTCATTTTCATTGTTATCTCTCATCTCACTATTTAATAGTTTTTAATTACCAGACATTCATGCTAGCCCTAGCCAACAGCATAGTATCATCACAGTGTTAGATTTTATAAGTGCATGTACGTGTTGAACTTTGAATGAGAGGTTTATTATTATCCTATACCTAACTATGTGTATAACCTAAATGGTCCACAATTTGGGCTGAATAGTCTAAAAGACCTCCAGGAGCTATGTGTTGCCCTGTACTTGAGAAAGCACTCCCAAATTGTCACTGAATTTAAGCAATTATTTTTATATCAAGAAATAATAAAAAGTAAATATGAAAGTAAAACAGTAGTTGAAGCTAGATAAAATCTATTGACCTTTGTCTACACGTTCTCTCAGTTTTATACAAAAATGAGTTCATTACCTGCCTTTGTTTACACTTGAATTGTTAATGTAGTTTAATCATGCTAGACAATTCATTTCCCTTGCAAATATAATTTGAGCACTACAAATCTGCACCATCAAGGGGACAACAAACTAGCGATAGCAAACTAAGATCGAAATTATGGATGTGACGTCATACTGACGTAAATACAATAGATATAAAATAAATACTCAATAAAATTCCCTGAGTGACTCTACACTAACACTTGAAATTTTCTAAGTAATTAACCTTCCTTTCTTTCTAACAACCTACTTAGATTTGAAGTCTACAGGTCCTAAATTATCAAAAAATACTAAGGCCTAATTGTAGGATTGAATTTAGGTTAATTAACCCTAAAATCTTGAAAGTGGCATATTTTAGAGGCATTGCTAATTTCAACTAAAATTCTGATTATTGATTAAATGTTTGTCAAATTTAAAATTGAAAAAACAATTATTTTTAAATAAAGACAAGCAATAGTTTAGATTGAAAATTTGAATTTTTTCAAAAATAGTAATCTTTAATTTCAAAACCTAATTTTTTAAATGAATACTAACTTTTAACTTGTCAAAAAAATGTTTAAATTTTGAAAATTTTTTTGCAATATTCTAGTCTCTAGGAAAGTCTCATTGGAAAAAGTCTAATTTCTCATCTTAAAAATGAAAGACTCTAAGTCTCAGTTTCATCTTGAATTCCCTCGTTGTTTTGAATGCACCATTTACAGATACGAGCTTAATTTTTTCGATATAATTCCTTTTTTGGTAATTTTGTAAAATTTCAAAAATGAAAAAATATTTGGGCAAAATAGCTTTATTGTTTTTAAGTATCTAAGTTTGAATTTGATTTGATTGATGCATTTATTTCTTGCTGCGTTCCAATAAAACTCATTTCGTACTAGTATATCGTACTGTACAAAGTCAATTATGCTAATGAGACAAAAACACGGTCACGGAGACTGCTAGTTAATGTGAAGCAGAAAGTAGCTTATAATATCTTGAGTGCACTGTAAAGTTTAAGAGCATTATATATTAAGTATGTTTTTAAGATTTCTGTATATATATATATATATATATATTTATAGAAGAAGAAAGACGTTTATTTAAGTATACACATACAGGACAATTGAGACTCAAAATTACATACTGCTTATAACATTAATAATAAAGGGGATGAATTGTTTTTTCTTTTACGTAAGTTTATGTAATCCTTCTCTGAACTTTCCAGTGCTAGGCCGAGTGACATGCAGTAGGGCTGGAAATGATGATCCTTATGAGAAATTTTTTGGAAATGTTTCATGCAGGAGTGCAAACGACGTATATTTAAGCATAAAGATTTGGTGGTAGAGACATTTAGAGCATTATTTATAATCCTTTGTGGCGCGCAGTAGTCAAAAATAGATAAAATAGTTGATCTGAAATATCCATGAGTTCTTTCTCAGAGCAGACGGGGTTTGCTGCTTAAGAATGGTAATTCTCATCAAAGCCTTTTTACATCTGTTGTTCGAACATTTTTTCAGATCTTGAGCACTTGTCTACTTGGTCCTCTGTCAACCACCTTGATTTTAGCACTACCAAGACTTGTGGTATTTCCTTTTCTGTGACTCCCCCTTCTGATTTGCCTCTACCTTTGAACTTTGCGCCTCATCACACTCTTGGAGTTCAACTTGCTGCAAACTTAAATTGGACTGGACATGTGTCTTTGCGTCTCCGCAAAGATAATTCCTCGCTATTTGCTCTTTTCCGTAATGTTCCTTTTAATACCTCGTCCGCTGTGAAGCTCTCTTTGTTCAAGTCCATTCCTCGCGCCATTCTTCTCTACGCGTCTCCTTGTTGGTGGCCTTCTCGTGCTTTGTTCCACTCCATGGAACGTTTCCAGAAACGCGCTTTCAAATGGATTTCCTCTTTGGACTATAAAGACGCTCTGCTGAAATTCTCCACTCTCCCGCTGTCACTCTACTTCCA
>CABFPE010000948.1:153821-178628 GCA_900660155.1 Hofstenia miamia | reverse complement strand
TATATATATATATATATATATATATATATATGAACGTGGAGGCGTTTCCAATATAGAAGGCAATGTAAAAATCAATTGAGTATCAACTAGGTATCGTCTTAATATATCAAAATATCATTCTTTTAAAATTAGAGATTAAATTGTCAACAACTGTCGGTCCCCACTAAAAACCGAAATGATCCAAATAAAGTTGTAATGCATTGAGTCTTCTACCATGGGGGAGTATTTGAGACCACCACAATAGGTGGATTCACTAGAAGCGAGATCTGAGCTATAAACTTAATGAGAAAATAATTTGAGCTTCGGTTCGTGATGTTTGAACGCGTGCATTGTGTCGTGAAATGATGATGAGAGGCTTATGAATCTTTCCAGGCCAGTGTCTTGACATTTGCAAAAACACGAAAATGATTTTAAAATATCTTATTGAAAAGAATGTGTAGAAAATGTAAATAGTATGTGAAATTTACAGATCTTTTTCAATTGTAGTGATGGAATGACTGAAGTATTTATTTGTTTTCCTTATTCTTAATCTGATATTTATAACAATGAGGCCTATAAATACTGATCAAATACATTTGATTAATATTATACAATTAAGGAAACCAAATTTCAAAACATGGTTTATTATAAACATTTAACATAACGTTAGTATTTGTGACATATCATATTTCACAATACAATCCCTTAACTTTTTGAAGCAGTTGACCAGTCTGCTGCTATAGTGATGTGTCAAATCACGCATTCCAATTGGCATGAATTTATTCTGCTCTGAAAGAAAAACTACATGAAAGCTCCACTATATTCAGATTTAGAGACTGCGTTCACAATTATCCTTGTTGATGAGTTAGAAACATTCTCCCAGCACAGCTCTTATTGGTTTCGTTCTATCAGTATGTAAATTTACTCGAAAATTGAATTATAGTATTTAGGGTTTTGTACTATTAATTGATTTCACATATTTGTAAGTTTGTTCCTATTTTTAAAGTTTCAAATCCGTCTTATGTTGTACAGTTTAAAGTTATCTAAAGATATTATTCATTATAACGACTGGTTGAGATATTTTAGGCGCTATTAAAACATTAGGTTAATGCAAAGAACCTATTAAATCATTTTGTTTATATTTACGTTAACTTCAAAGTTATTGATTTTCCAAATAGTGGAAATAATCAGTTTGGGATTTCTTAAATTATACACACACTAAAACTAATTCATGTTTTACATTGGGACACCAAATTAGAAAGCTTTGTTTGTAAAGTTTGCTTGCTTTGTCGATTGTGAACACAGCCAATCACAATTCTTATGGTTTACACTAGTTTTATTACTTTTTCTATTGCTTGCTAACATAGAAGTAATTTTAGTTAAAATGTCCGCTGATTCTCCCATGCAAATTATCCAAATTAATGATTCCTTACGTACTCTACGAAGGTTGCGAATGTCGGTGTCATCTTCTTTTAAGGTGATCTCTGACGGTTTTCTTGTGAAGGAGTCCCCAACTCAGGATATACGGCGCAAGTTAATAGAATCTGTACAGCAAAAACTGCAGGTAGTTTGAACTTACTCCCAATTTTAATAAATTCCATATTTCAAAATATTTTACTAATAAATATCTCTAATTGCAGTATTTAGGATGCATTTGAATGCGTTTCCTCGTTAGAGCAACTTTCCTTAAGTTTGAACGCAATGAATAATGAGGCTCTTTTCCTTGGACCTGCAGGAGCGTTTCAATTACTTGGCGGCAGCATTGAAACCTTTGAAATGGGATGCACTTTACAAAAATGTGCCTCACAGACCGAGAAAATTCAGGAATTCGGATTGATTGCATGTGATGTATTGGGTGGTAGACGTGAATTTGGAACAGGTTTAAATGTCTCTAAATGTATTTATGTTAAATTAGTTTTAGGTCAAAGTCTTTGTCGTCAACTTCACACAAATTTTAATGTGGAGCTTCCGGAATATGACTCTTATCTGAACAGTATTTCCCGGAGCATAGCCAATGATGCTGTGGTTGACTGTGTCTACAAACTTAAAGGTCCTGTATATATCATACGTCTCACACTCAATAAATTGTTTATCGCCATTATCTGTTTGAGATACTTCATCGTTGAAAATGTTGTGGTATTAGGTTACAATGAATATAGAGTCCAAATGTGGCGTGAGGATCGCGAGTGGAACATCTATAGACAATCTAAGTACCACGTATTTCAGGTATTACTACTTTCGAATTTTGTTTTTGTAAAGGCTTTCTTAACTAAATGATTATGTCGTTTTTTATTTTTGATTACAGTTTCAATATGTTGGCATCTAAGGCCAAGTAGAAATGCTTATTTTAGTGTATATTTAGCAAAAAATATTAATTCCGTGTAATTCACATTAAAGTTTTTATGAAAAAATCATTCCCCCGGAGTTCAGACGAAATGCACTTATGTTATTTATATGAATTCCAAAATCTGTTCTTGTAAGCTTTTCAATAATACCTATATAAATTTTGACAATTTAGGAAGTTACAAAGCAAGCGATGATGACATCTGTCCGATTTTATCATCAATTGTTGACCACTCCTCAACAATGCCTTTTGAACTATCTACAATGGCTTACCAGTTATAAAAACCTATTTTCTGATTCATGCAGTCGATGCCATAGAATCCTATCACCGCTAGATTACCTACCACCAGTGTGTCGTCCACTGATATCTTCCAATTTGAGGTAAACTGTAATGTGAAAATTTTCAATCAGTGTGTTTATGTTTAAATACCGTTATTCAATTCAAGACATCATATCATTTAGGACCACAAGTAGTATACTTGGATCGTTTCATCTAGAATGCAAACCTTGATTTTGTTGAAGAGCGAATGATATCTCAACATTTCAATTGATTTCACTATCAAAATAGATATTGGAAGGCATACATGCATTGAACTGGGGTTTAATTGTTAACCTGTAAATTTAGAGATCTAAAATATTTCTTGATTATAGTGATAATTTTATTTTGAGCAATTGTTGGTGCATTAGATGTAACTGTTTTTGGATTAATGTTTATTTGTGCAATACCTACACAGTTGTGTTCAACAACCCTAAGAATCTTTATTTTAAAAAATTATAATTACATTTTCACATTAGCCAATGGAGAGTGTAGTTTAGGATATATTACAACTTCATATTACTACTTGTCTTTCAATATTCACCTAAACAGAACATTAATTTTCTTTAAGTTGGGCTTCTTTATAGTGCCTTTTGTCTTAGCTTATGTAATATTTGCATTTGAAATCTTCAAAATGTCTTTGATTGTGAAGATAAATCAAAAAGAATTTTCAAAGAATTTATGTTTATAAATCCATTGAATCTGTTAAATCAATATTGGTTGTCCGGAATATCTCAAATTTTGGTCAAAACAAAATGCCTAAGCCATTTCTAATATCAAAATTTGAAAAAAAGTGTATGGCCCAGTCTAGTTTCATAATACGTAGCACCCTCCATGTACCTAGCACCCATATATATATATATATATATATATATATATATATAACAAAAAACCTTATTTTTGCTAATGATTGAATCTCTAAGTGTAGGTAAAACAAGACTGTTTAGACCATAACAAGCAAATTTCAGTATTTTTGTGTTCTAGCATTTAACGTTTTACACTTTGCACCAATATAAAATAACTTTTTCTTGAATGAAAAATAAACTTCACATAAGTATATTTCGCGTTCTTTTATTCTGCTTAGTTGGCTGCTACTATATCAATTGCACCTGTCGTGAGGACTTTATTGGATATAGTAGCAGACAAATAAGTATATTTGCTAGCGATGTACGGTTGCATCATGTGTATTTTAAATAAGATTTTTTCAGGGATATAAAATATAATTTTGAAAGAATTTACGCATGGTGAACAAAAATTGTTTTCAAATGTTTTTTGAAAATTTCACTCTCGGGTGCTGGTAAGAAAGTACTTTTCAACGGCCGGGTGCTATATTAACCCTTTCATGATAATTGGGTCTCTCATGACCCAAACCAAAAAGTCATTTTACAATACATAGATTTGTTTTCAACTGCTACACTAATATTCATAACATATATTACGAAGAATCAATATCGTGCTACTTTTTACATCTTTTCATTCATATTGGCTTCAAATAACATACTTAAAAAAGTACAAAATATACTGCAAATGTCATTATCATCGTACTTTTTTAATTTAAACTTCATTTATGATATTAGGTTTGCATAGGAGCTAATACAGTAAGAACATTTTGTTGACAAAATATTGCAGTAAGAGCATCATTGGTCAAATTTATTAGTTTTTTCCTCATTTACATTTTTGTGCTTCAAATTGCTTGAATGTCGTGAAATCGGATTTTAACCGGATCTATAAAAATTAGCTAATATTCAAGTTAAAATGAAAAATATATTTTATTTTTATTTTTCAAAATGAAATAGTCTATTTTTATGTGCTAAAATACAATTGATTATATATATATATATAACGAGTTTAACCGTTACGTCACTACCACTATGTCGATAACATTACCGTATTCCTCAATTATTTAAATGATCAGTACAAATCACTAAAATTCACTAAAGAAAAAGTTAATAATCAACTAAGTTTCTTAGATGTTTGCATAACAAACACAAATTCCGGCTGTATTAGATAATGGCATCAAAAACCAACAAACACATTGAAACATGTTGAAAGTCACCATATGTTTGTGAAACATCATGTAAATATATCGAACATCTCATCAAAAAAAGGAAATAAAAGCCTAATGATGAAATAAGAATAGCCTTTACAGGCAAAAGACCAAAGATTTAATCAAGAACAAAGATGATACCCCAATACGTCTTAAGTCGTCTGTACTAGTCTATAAATACAGCTGTGATGAATGTAATATTTCATACATTCGAAGAACTTCAAGACATTTTGGACTACGCATTAATGACCATCTAAAAGCCCACACAAAAATAGAGATATATCAACATCAACATAGAGCAAAAGAAAGTGATTTTAAAATAATAGTTCAATATCAGTATTCAAATATAGCAAAATCAATAGTAATTAAGGAACATCTAAATAGATATCAGACCTTAATGAACAATCAAACTAATGAATTTTACTTATTTTAATTAGATAAATCTTGTAAAATATATTTACCGATTTAATTTTACATTTTGTTTTTTATTTTGTATTAAATTTAAAGCTCAAAGATTTCTATATATAGATATAATTAGGGTTATGAATGTTTTGATTTCCTCGGTCATAATTAGGTGAACTTTTTGTATAAAACAAAGATAATAATTATTTTTATTAAAAATTCCCCCCCCCCCAATTTTATATTGCAATTTTGAAAAAGTGAGAAAAACCAGTTTTTTCAAAAAATATTTAAATTTATTAGTTTACCGTTTAAATTACTTAAAATATACCCGAGAAAATTATCTTAGGCTAATTCCATCGTTACAGATGGGATAAAAAGATAAATAACGCTGGAGCAAAAATTCTGGAAACATGCAAATACATTATCTTAAGGGTTAGTATATCGGTGATTATCAATTCTTTTATAGTTTACTTAGGATTTTTAGCAAATAAATTTGACGTTATGCGCTACCTACTAAATACACCGCCTTATACCTTACAGTACGCCTCGTTTAAAAGGAGATCATTGCATTTTATCAAATATCTGTTATTATCTAGTCAGAAATATTTTGAATATCAATAAATTAGAGTTGATAATTTGTATGCACCATCTAGTAACTGGCCACTCATTGCGTATTTAATCCTATAAGCTAATTAACTAGAAGCTTGCAATTGCAAAGAGTTGTTAGTCATTATTCTCTGCTATTCAAAACAGTTGATTGCACTACATTGGTTCTATGTGTCACTGGATATTCATTTTTTGATCAATTCTCGTTGTGTTATCAGTTCAAATTGTGATTTTAAAAATGACAAAGAAATGTTGTGTGCCAAACTGCAATAGTGGCTATGCAAGTGGAATCTATCACCCTCAATTTTCTTTTCCGATTAATTCTGACTTAAGACTTAAATGGAAACTAGCTATAAGAAGATCCCAATATGATATTACCTCAAACAGTTTTGTGTTCTCACGTAATTTTGAGGAAGAATATATTAAAATTACAAAAAGGCCCCAGGAGACTAGCCTATTCAAAATTTCCCATGCATACCTTATTTTCTTCCCAAAGTCGCATTAAGCCTTTATCACCCAACCAAGAAATATAATGATAAACTAAGCATTTCAAAAATTGATATGAAGGTATTAACTCCTAAAGGTTGGACATTTGCAAAGTTTCCGATGCGTGGAGAGAATATTCTTGTTTCATGGGATAAATTGCATTCTTTATACAATGCAGAGCAGAAATCAGTGTTGAAAAATCTCATAAATTGCCATACACACTGGAAATAACAAGCAATCATTATCGTTAGCATTATCAATATTTGATATAACAAACCCTGTTGGTCTTCGTGAATATTTTCCAGAGGACACTGTAGCTTGTTTTACTGCCGAATTTTTAAAAATTATATACATATGGTGGAATATTATGAACAGTAAGAGCATTTCTCATCCGAATTGGTTTGCCAAAGGTATATACTTCAATGATAAAAAGCTAAATTTTTTGAACTCGTTTGCTAGCTGGGTATGTGGTGGTTTTTCTAAGCAAACAGTTGATGCATTAGTTTTTGGACAAGTTCTATAAGCTCACTATCAAGCTGGGTTTATTGGCAGGAAGATTAAAGATTGTAGCAAATGCTATGAATCATATGTTATATGTCAGGAAAGTAGCCCACACATATTTAACTATCTGGATAACCTAAATCGCGGAGGTTTATGCAAACCTTCAACAGTGCTGATTTCTGCTGTTTGTACTGTCTTTTTATTTCTTCTTGTAAAGGGAGAACGACTGTTACAATGCAGTGGTAATTTACGTAATACATGCAAGGATTTTATGAAAAGAACACTTGAGTTTAATGAGTTATATTGTAATGAGAGGCATAAATGGNAAAAATGACAAAGAAATGTTGTGTGCCAAACTGCAATAGTGGCTATGCAAGTGGAATCTATCACCCTCAATTTTCTTTTCCGATTAATTCTGACTTAAGACTTAAATGGAAACTAGCTATAAGAAGATCCCAATATGATATTACCTCAAACAGTTTTGTGTTCTCACGTAATTTTGAGGAAGAATATATTAAAATTACAAAAAGGCCCCAGGAGACTAGCCTATTCAAAATTTCCCATGCATACCTTATTTTCTTCCCAAAGTCGCATTAAGCCTTTATCACCCAACCAAGAAATATAATGATAAACTAAGCATTTCAAAAATTGATATGAAGGTATTAACTCCTAAAGGTTGGACATTTGCAAAGTTTCCGATGCGTGGAGAGAATATTCTTGTTTCATGGGATAAATTGCATTCTTTATACAATGCAGAGCAGAAATCAGTGTTGAAAAATCTCATAAATTGCCATACACACTGGAAATAACAAGCAATCATTATCGTTAGCATTATCAATATTTGATATAACAAACCCTGTTGGTCTTCGTGAATATTTTCCAGAGGACACTGTAGCTTGTTTTACTGCCGAATTTTTAAAAATTATATACATATGGTGGAATATTATGAACAGTAAGAGCATTTCTCATCCGAATTGGTTTGCCAAAGGTATATACTTCAATGATAAAAAGCTAAATTTTTTGAACTCGTTTGCTAGCTGGGTATGTGGTGGTTTTTCTAAGCAAACAGTTGATGCATTAGTTTTTGGACAAGTTCTATAAGCTCACTATCAAGCTGGGTTTATTGGCAGGAAGATTAAAGATTGTAGCAAATGCTATGAATCATATGTTATATGTCAGGAAAGTAGCCCACACATATTTAACTATCTGGATAACCTAAATCGCGGAGGTTTATGCAAACCTTCAACAGTGCTGATTTCTGCTGTTTGTACTGTCTTTTTATTTCTTCTTGTAAAGGGAGAACGACTGTTACAATGCAGTGGTAATTTACGTAATACATGCAAGGATTTTATGAAAAGAACACTTGAGTTTAATGAGTTATATTGTAATGAGAGGCATAAATGGGTGGTTCATAATGCTATTTTTGTCAGCTGCATTAATACATTTTTCAACAATACTCACAAATCCTTTAATGATTCCATTCATGTACAAGCTGTCAAAAGTTTTAAGCAAAATATAAGATCAAAAGCTTGTTATTTTATGCTTCGAATAGTCATTACTAATAATGTATCTATGGAATATGTGCTATAGTAAGCAGTAGCACTTTTATTTAAAAATGTTATTAATTAAATATATGAATGTGATGGCCTCTTTTTAAATGAGGCGTACTGTGAAGTATATGGCCGTATATTTAGTAGGCCATGGGGACCCTTAATTTACATTTCATTTGCGACTTTCAGAAATGCTGATGGCTCTATCGTTGTGCTACATATAGCTCTTTCATTAAAAAGCGATTGTCTAGTTGTAATTACCTTGTATTAAATAGTAAGAATTGTTTAATGAAACTCTCTAGATTTTAGGAAATATCCTCTGTGCATAACGTTACAGACGTGACATTTAGGTGTTACAGATGGGACACTATCAAATTCCCATACACATATAACAAGGTAAGCTGTATTTAATAAAACATAACTTGATAAAAAAAGCATAAAAGGGTAAAAATAAACAGCTAAAACTCAACTATTTGCGAAGTGAAAGCTTACTTCGCAAGGCAGATTCGGGAAATATCAATGCCCCCTATGACTGATATTAGGTATTGGCAGAATACCGCTAATTTGTGATGGCGTCAGCTCAACAATATTCTTTTTATATGGCTCAATGAAAGACAGCTGACCAAAGAAGGAGAGTT
Organism: Hofstenia miamia; assembly: GCA_900660155.1. Classification (NCBI taxonomy): domain Eukaryota; kingdom Metazoa; phylum Xenacoelomorpha; order Acoela; family Hofsteniidae; genus Hofstenia; species Hofstenia miamia. The sequence goes on along the minus strand of CABFPE010000948.1, from coordinate 169,760 downwards.
TCTTGCGGTAAAATTTTACTAAAAATTCGTTATTTGTTACCGATTCAATATATTCAACACAGTAAAACTGCTCTTTCTCTGCGAATCGAACAAGGACGTAGATGTCAGGCAGAATGGAAACAATAGGCCTTCATGTTGGCGTAAACCGTCAAAGCCTTCAACATCAACCTCGTCACATTCATCTTGTTCATCTATGCTGTGAATATCTTCATTGTCATTGGAAAGAACATGTCCATATTCAACTGAGTCTTTCGAATAGCGAAAATAATCAAGTAAGGCGAAGCAGTTCAAAAGCAATGCATTCCTCTAATGCCAGGTAAGTTTGCCGTTACTTTTCACATGTTAGGGCAGGCTCTTTTCACCGCATTAGCAAAATCACCTGAGTTATTAATTTCAAGTGTTCTAGCCATAACTGCCTCAGCTACTTGCCTTTTAATTGTACCTCCAAGCCCATCGACATCTCCCTTACTATGTCCGCTTGCAGTCAAATTCAAGGTAATATTTTCAGAGAACGTAGTCATTAAATTAAGCGTGTATTTTTGCTTAAAATGTTGTGAGGCGCTTTCACTTTGTACTTCAATTTTGCTGAAATGACATTTGGGATATGTCAGTTTAAAATTTTCAACAATTTTCTTATTAAAAATATAAACTGCATATTTATCATGATGCATGTAGTCGGAAATGACAATGAAAGAGTGATTCTTAGTTACTGGGGCTTCATCGCTGCTATGTCTGAAGTAAATAATAGCAGTATATACGCTCGATTAATTGGTAGTCAAGTAGGCTGACTGAACTTCATATTGTACAAGATGGTTGAAGTTTTGACTGAAATCTACATGATTCAATATTGGGTCTTGTGGCAACCCATATTTTAGATTGTTAAGATATATTTTCTGCTGCAATTTTGCATAATCATGTGGAAGAAATATAGACATCATAACCTTTAATTGGTTAATTATTTCAGAGAAATATTTTTCAAATTGTATACTTTGCAGCTTTCCATCAACCGTTTTCCACTGGTAAAATTTTAGTTCCGATCCGCTGTCTCCTAATTCATATAGGCTGTTTAAAAAAGACCTGCTTTTACAGTCTCCGCATTTGCCGTTCATACAGTCGTCATTTTCAGGAGAACATACGAGTTTTCTTATTAACTCACTTTCTGTTTTAGGTAAGAGTGGTTTGATTTGAGGATCATGCAGACATTAGCGTAGTATATACAGAGACATGAGTTAGCAGGAACTTTATCTCTTAAAAACACGTTTTGTTGCTTAAAGCACAGGAAAAACCAATCTTTTCAGAATTTTCTTTTTTATATTCTTTTATGCTTCACGCAAGGTAAGGTTCATGTAGCGTTCCTGAATTTTGGTTTTTTCACCCTCGTTACGAAAATTAACATAATCATGTATACCAGGCGCTTCTTGAGAAACGCCACTCATGCAGTAAAAGTTACGTATTTTTTCTTTTAGATCGAAAGATATAGCGGAAATTGAAGTAGAAGTAATATTATTGCCAGACGATTTGATGACATTGTATTTGTCTGCCAATTTCTTGACAACTTGTAATCGTTTTCCACGACTCCGTGGTAAATTCCTCTCAGCACGTTTCGTTGATCTTGATAACGAACATGAAGACATTGAACTAGAAGCTGAAGTCGGTGTGTGTATGCTTGATTGTAATTTCAACCCTTTTCGATATTCGCGTTTCCGCAATCGCTCTTTCTCCCTCTTCTTTTCTTTTCTTCGGCTGATATTTTGCTTCTCTTCTCATTTTCTGCTTTCCGACGAGATTCGATTTTCTTTGTACGATGGTCATCGTACTGGCCACGCTCTTTAAGTCGCTTCCGATAATTGGTGATTTGCTGAGCCCCTGATTGTGGCATAACTAAAATGTAAGAAATTTTACAGGTGAGACCAAAACTGAAAACGTTACAGATGTGACATAATTAAAACAGTTGAAATGTATAAAGATTTAGAATTACATGAAAAACGAAAGCGTCTACAACAAGCCATTATCGAAATGTAGATAAAAAAATGAAACAGAAACCAATTTGAGAAGGAACTAAAAAATACTACTACTTTAGCTAGTTTTTTGTTACAGATCGGACATTCCAAATTGCGTGAATGATGACGCAATTCTAGTTACAGATGAGACTCAAGAACGAATTAAAGTACTGCATTTTTTAGACAAAAATATCGCTTAGAATCCGATAATTAATAACAATGTGCTGATCCGCCAGAATGCATTCGTCCGAAATGCTAATCATAAGGAAAACACTTTGAAGCAACCAGTTCAATTTCGTACATTCATTGATACATTGTCATACAATTTGTTATTAACTGTAAAGTAATATGGCATTTAATAGTACAACCAGTGCAGCACAAAACAACGTGGGGAAAAATTTACTGTCATGTGATGATTCCATTAAATGAAGAGGACCTATTCCTTTAGAAACTTGAGAACTAAGTGAAAAGACAAGAATACCCCTGTATCACTAATTGCAATTATATATATATATATATATATATATATACTAGAAATTATTATAATATAAGTTGATCACCAAATACTTTCCATCAATAACGAGACACCTACATCGCATTGCTAAATCAAGGGAACAAAGTAAACATAAATAGCAGTGCATTATGATGATCAGTACTGACCCCCTGACATTATAATATTGGCTATTTTAAGTTTCAATAAAATCAATTGGTAGTAATCACATATTAAATTTATCATTTAGAGAGATTTCTACAATAAAATATGTTTGTGTTAAAGCCTAAATCCAGAATACACATATTTTTAATTGTGAAAATTTCATGTTTGGCATAATAACAAAAACTAAGTTATTTATATCATCACAATAAATGGAATTATGTTTGAAATAAATGTTTGGCCTACTTTTCTATATTAAAGAAACCTCATTTAGAATTTCGCTTTGTGCAGCATATCATTTGTATCTCTCATATGATCAATATTGCTTGTAATATTTCCATTCAATTGATGATGTTCTTAGATCATTTTGCAATTTTGTTTCAGATTATGTATATAAAAATATTTTTGTCATTGAATGCAATTGAATTAATATATTTGTAGTCTTTCTTAAATTACGACGTGGCAACGAGTCGTGATACAATTTCTGAATATCGCATAAAATTCATTTTTCGCAGTAAGCCACAATTCATCAAGGCTTTTAGGTGACTGCTGCCATATTTTCTCCCAAACATGTTCAATAATGTTGAGATCTGGGCTTTGAGGTGGCCAATTACGCACGGTAACGAATTTCTTTATTTTCGATATATTGGCGAGTTGATAATGAGAAGTGACAACTAGCCCCATCCTGTTGAAAAATATGTCTCGTATTGTAAACTAAAGCAATGCTTCATCCAATATTCTTTGATATTCGAGGCTATCAACGTTTCTGTCGCATCTAATCAATATTCGTGTACCATCGTAACGTACAGCTCCCCATACAATAATATACGTGCTGAATTTCGTAGTACCAGTTGCATACTTTGGGTTGTTCCTTGATTTCGGAGGCCGACGTACATACTGCCTTGACTTAGGCCGTAATTCCATTTTCGGCTCGTCGCTAAAAAAATATATTTGCTCCAGTCTACATTTGTAATTTCGCGATTTCCAAATTCATAATTAAGCCGCTTTCGTCTTTAAGCAGCATTCAATGCAGGTTTCCTGGCTGATATTCTCCCGAACAGATTGTTCTTCCGCAACACACGCTTCACAGTATCAGTAGATATCACCTCATTTAAATTGCAATCATATTTCAGTTCACGAGCTGTCTTGTAAGGAGTTTTTTTTGATTCGATGACCATTTTTCTTGCAGTAGTATTGGACAATTTACACGGTCTACCAGATCTGGGCTTTTCTGCAAACCCAAATCCTTGTCTGTTATTTCGTAGAATTCTCTCGACAGACGAATGTGCAATATTGAATTCTTTGCAAATCATATTGGGGTTGTTTCCAACTTTAGTACGTTGAACGACTTGATGGCGAATATGTAAAGGTATGGCAGGCATCTTCACATAAAATTTTATGATGTTGAATGATTTCAGAGTCGAAAATCAACACAATGTAAAGAAAAAAAACAATCTGTGTCTAATAATGAGCAAGTGTAGAAATAGTGTTCGTTACTTATGCACGACTAAAGCTGGCAACCAATCACAAAACTACTAATTTTTACTAACTTTGTCTGTGTGTACGCACTGAGCAACTGTGACATGAGTTACTTCTTTGAACGTATCTCATGCAGCAAATATTATTTTGCTTATAAACTTTTCACATAAATCTCTCTGAGTGAAAATATTTTTTAGCGGTGAGTGTTCGTTACTTTTGCACGGGTCTGTAGTAGTTAATCTGTTTTTGAGAAACCGGATGGCAATATTTAAAGTATACCATTTTGAGCAAGATTTTCTAGTCGAGTTCAAGTTGCTCGGCTCAAGTTCGAGTTTTTACATTTCGAGTTTGATTATTATTTGAAAAAATTCCGAATTCGATCGAGTTTTTTTAGAGTAAAATACAATTTATATAAGCTAAAAAATAATGTTTTGCGACTGATAAACAAACTTAAATTTAAAATAATTCAAATGTTATGGAATTTTTATCGGATTTTTATTGAGTTCGAGTATTGATGATTTGTCTTCCGAGTTTTTCCGATCGAGTTTTGCGAGCTCATTTCAGTTCGAGTTCTTAACATTCCGAGTACTCGAAAACCCTGATTATGAGCAATAAGCCTTTGTTTAGGATTTGACTGCCTCCTAATTGATCTCTAGATACATTATGTAAATTTATTTCTTTTCTTTGAACTGCACTTACTTGCTTTTCAATTCGAATTAACATGAAGGGAGGAGTTACAATTGCAGCATTTCATTCGTGATCAAACAGAGGCAATAAATATTTTGATAAATTGGTTGTCTTTACATGCAAATATTAAAAACCAATTTTGGTTTTCACAATGTTTTTAAGGCTAAGTGTTAGGTTTTATAAAGATAAAATTTACATTTACAGCAATACATTGCTGGGATTGATGATCGAAATTTTCAAATTATCAAACTGACACACAAACTTCGTTCAATTTACTTCCAATTTTGTTATAATTTACATAACTTACAAAGGTAACGATAATTTGCAATGTCAGAAGGCTATGTAATTGTTTCAAAAAGATTTGCTTTGGATCTGCAAAATAAATAAATTGTTTAGAAATTTTTAACTCAGAGTGAACCACAAAAAAACATTAGAAGTTTTTGCCTTGCAAATTTATTTTATTTGCATATTATGCATCCATAATGTTTCTTTGTCATGTGGAAACACCATGTCACATTATGTTTCCATATGTTTACATAATGGAATTGTATGTGGTGTGGAACAATGTTTTTGATGTGGAATTTCATGTTCGATAACGTAACTTGCAAGAAATAACATGAAATTGGCAATATGAGGTCTTAGCGAATGGCTTTCAAAAGCTGTAAATTTTATAATAATCATATTTTTGCAATAACATGTGTAAAAATCTTAAAAAATAATGTATATAGACCAATAACTTTGCATAATTAACAAAATTCGTAGCACGCGGTACAATATTTAAGGAGAATATCACAGAAAACTTGAAATTCATAAAATAATTAACTATAATATTATTAAACAAATCACACGAACTATCATGAAATTATAAATAATTTCATATTATATTTTTAATGAGCCTAAAAATTGAAACATTCTCAGACTAAGGCTAAACTGCAATGTATTTGATTATTTGTGTATGTATTTTTGAAAAACAGGTGTTTTTCATTAATGTAATTTAATATTCAGCTTTATATTTATAATACAAGGTTTGTGTTTAATGCTGAATGCTTTCACTAGATGGCGTTGGTATACTAAAATTTTAACTTGAATTTACTTTAAAGATCTTTGAAGTTTTATGAAGTATTTTGAAAAATCAAAGTTTAAAGTTTATTACACTTTTTTTTAAGTAATTTTAAGTTTTTCATTGAATGTATGACCAAGGTGTATTCCAATCATTGTTCATCAGAAATAATTGAAATTAAATCATTGCATCCCGTACATAGTTGTTACTCTTTGAATTTTTAGTAAAAAACGACCAAAGCCACGTGGCATTTTCGTTATTTTCGTTTTTTGATGACAAAAAGCATTGCCAGTAATGGTAATTTTTGAAAAAAAAGCAATATTGCGGCTTTGCGTTGCAATGATTATTTAGAAACAGCAAGCTTTTGTGAAATTTTTAATGTATGTTTAAAATTATTAGTGTTAAGACACCAGATTCTGAGGCACTTTCGAAAGATTCAGACAACGAGCGCATTACCTATTAAATTATAAAGGTGTTTCTTAAGTACTACTTGGCAAATTTGTATCAGACATAATTGAGGCCGAATTCAGCATAATTCAACAACTGAACGGTGGCAACCACCACATTGGTTATGATCAGTAGGAACCGGATATATATTTATTTAAATATTATATTTAATATTAAATATTTCAGGATGTTATCAAATATTAAATATATTAAATATTTAATAGCAGTTGCTAAATATTTATCAACTAGGCTGCGGAAATTCTGTTCTGAAGTAAGCGTGCAATTAATTCGAAACAAACAATTGTTTTACTGACCAATCAAGGCAGGTTATCTTAAGATATCAAAGATTTGAAACTCAAATGTGTTACAAAGCAAACAAAGGTCTGTTCATTTTGCTTGGCTTGCACGTGCAATTATAATACAATTATGGCGCCCGTAAAGCAAAGCATTCTTAACAAATTACGTGGTTTCTGCAATGAGTTTAAAGGATTAAAGACAGACGGTACTGTCCTGATGTGCAGTTTATGTACAACTAGAGTTAGTTACAAACAACGTGGTCAAATTTTACAGCATTTCAAGACAACAAAACTCATCCAGAATGCCCGACTGAAAGAAAATGCGGAGAAGCAACAAAGCCTCTTCCCATACAGGCAAAAATCAAGAACGAAGAGATGGTGCGGCGCCCTTATTTCCCTTATTTCAGCTGGTTTACTATTTTCAGTTCTTGACAACATTCCCTTCAAATCTTTCCTGGAGCGGGAGTTAAAATATCAGCTGCCAAGTGAATCCTGTGTCCGAAAGCATTATTTATCGAATTTATACGAATCAAAACTTAACACAATGAAACATGAGTTATCTGGTAAGGACATTTATATTTTATTTGACAAAGCTTCTTTCAAGAATCGTTCGATTTTGTCAGTTATGGTTGGTGATTGTGCGTCCCCAAAATCTCCCTACCTACTTTGGTTTAACGGAGGTAATTAAACTTGACGCGGTTTTTGTTCATTAGAATATTACACAATTATTGTACAAAAACCTTGACATTTTCAATCTAAAGGCTGTATGTAGTCAGTGATGGTGCCGCTTATTGTTTGAAGGCGGGAAGGCTATTGCAAGATGCGTTTCCAGGGCTTATTCATATCCGATGTGTCGCACCTGCAAGCCACTTGGCCTTTGAAAAATTACGAGTTGATAACGAAAATATTAATGATCTAATTAGTTCTCTAAAGTCTGCCTGATCAAAATCAGCTTATTGAAGGATGAGATAAGATAAGATAAGATATTCTTTATTCAAATAATATTTTCAATTTTCAATTACAAAACTGGTTATTATCTGAATAGGTCAGGAATGATAACAAATAACAATAATATTTACAAAAAAACAAGACTACAAAATCTGTTTTGTTCAGGCTATGGAAATTATAATCTATATTGTAAAATTTGAATCCTAACCATGATTTACCCAAAATGAATTTTTCGTTCAACATACATGCTTTCAATTTTCATTTAAACTTAATTGCACTCTTAATTATTTTAATTTCATTTGGTATTCGATTCTAATTGCGAATTGCAACATTAATAAAAGACTGTTGCTTGATTTTTTTGCGAAATTTAATTCTATTATAATGATTAGTTCTTATATTGCGCTTATGACAAAAATTTGAAATGATATTGAATTATAAGGAGGTAATTTATTTATTTTAAAAAACTTTATCAAAATATTAAAAATAAAAAGTTGATTTAGAAACAGCAAGGATGACAAAATGTAATTTCTTGTTTTGGAGTTTTTCTGACAAACATTTTAATTGTATTGTAGATTTTTTTTACTAATCATTCAATTAAACTTGAAAAAAGTGTATTTGCACAATTAAGATAACTCATGACTAAAGCATGAAATAATTGAATCATATTGGCAGAGGGTAAATTTGTTCAGCTATGTATGATATTGTTTTAATACTCATTGCCATGCGCTTTAAAACTTCTTTTACTTACAGCTTGTATGTTAATTTTGAGTCAATAGTTATGCCTAGATATTTGAAGGATTCTTTAGGGGAGCTATACAATTTTTCCCTGAGGATTCAAGATGCAAAATTAAGTTTTTTCACAGTTGTTTAATTTGTGCATATTTAAATATTTACTCAATTTTTCACTATTTTGTTTTAGATCATTAAATTTTATTCCTTGATTTAAGGATGTATTTCGCCTAAAAATGCATGTATCATCGGCATATTGAATCAATTGANACAATTTAAGGGCTAAACAACGTTGTTTTGGGTTATGTGGTTGTTTTATGTGTCAAAAACAACGTTGTTTTAACGTCAAAATGGTACCATTTCATTGGTCGAAACAACGTCACCATTAGGTTGCTTTTTGGTTGTTTTTTATGAATGAAACAGCAATATTTTGAGGTCGTAACAACGTTGTTTTATGTTGTCACATCATTGTTTTAGCATTACTTATACATGAAAAAATAAAATTTTATATTGCTAAGCTGTTCAAACAAACAATCCCATCAAAGGGCAGACCACTATCCTTGAGATACTAACAAGCATATTCAATACATACATTTGTTAAAGATATAAATGAATGTCTCGTATATAAATGATAACAATGAGCATAAAAATCTGCCAAATTTAACACAATTTAAAAAATCTAAGATTAAGCACAATTTTGAAATAGTACTTTCTTAAGTCGTGAAAAATCTCTTCAGCTCAATTGTAACTTATGATATTTAACAGTCAATATCAAGGTGTCCAAATATTCATGAATAAATTATTTTGAAAATTCACTTAACTGGTATATTATAATTGTTCACAAATTAAAAATTTCAAAAAAGGTTTTGCAAATCATTTTTTACATAAAATGATCTAGTAATAAAAAAACAAAGTGAGTTTTATTTGCAAGCATCTGCTGACTATTTTTTACTAAAGTTGTTATTATGATGTTAGTGGTTGCTGCAACAACCAAAAGTATGAAGCAACTATAAACAACGTAAAAACAACCAAAATTGTTATCTGGGCAAAAGAGCATCATCAATTGAAAAATTCTTGCGGAAACCAAATTGTGTGTTTGACATTAATTGGTGTTTTGAAAGGTGGTCACTAATTTGAATATGAGTAGTCATTCGAAAATGTTACTTATTGGCGAAGTAATTGAGGTCGGCCTATAATTAATAGCTAAAGTTACATCTTTCTTTTTGAAAACCGGAGTAAACATAGTCACATAAAAATGGAATAAATCACATTTGCCATTTTTTTTAATATTTTAGTTTGATTTACAGACATTCCACCATGTCTCCCCTGCGGTCACCACTGATGTGTAGAAGTGCTAATTAAGCAACTAAAACAAGTACACTTAAGGTAAAATTTGTAATTTTGTGCCCATGTATGGTAATGCCAAACGGAAAGTGTAGTTTGTTGTAAAACTGGTTAAAATTTGGTTTCAAAACACGGTTATTTACTTGTAAAAAAAACCGGCTTTTAACTGGACACTTAACTAAGAATTTACGTTAAAAAACCTTTTTATTATTATTTTGGTTTTAAAATAACAGGGAATTTTTGGTGAAAAGTGAGTCATTTTTTGCTTGGGATTTTGTTTGCTAATACTTGTGAATAATTGTTTAAATTTCACAATTTTCACATTTACCTGACCACTGGAAAAAATCAGAGATGAATAGGAGCTCAAATTTACAGGGCTGGCAAAATGCGTGCACAATGGGATTTGCCGTGGCCCGTGCACAGCATATTGTGTGCTATGCACAGCGCCATCCACAGCTCGTCAAGAAAAAACGCTTTCTAACAACAAAAATTAATTAAACCAGCCTCTGATATTGGTGAATCAGCAGAGGACAAAAGATCAGTTTGTGTAACCAAGTCTGCTTATATATATCACTACTACCAAGTTTTTAAAAATTTCTGAAATTTTAAACACTATTTTGCATAAATTGTTCAGTTACTCATTTTAAATAAAATTTTAGCCTTATTAGGGATTCTCAATTTCCCTCATTTTAATGTTTTGTTTTACAAGGTAGAATTTTTGGTCCTACGCCTGTAATAATGCAACTTTATTGCTACTTTAATAATCAGCTAAGACCATTCAATTCTTAAATTACTGATTTGCTAATAATCCTGAGATTCAAAATTCATTGATGCCTTTTTCTATTAAGATTTCACAAAACAATATAGTGGCAGAGTCCTTAGGAAATTGGCTCATTTTACTGATTCCAAAACCGGACCCACGAGACTAGTGGTGGTCGAGGATAACAAGCACAACAGGAGACAGGATCAGCACTAGACTGAGACGGAGACCAACTTTAAATTTTGCCTGAGACTGGGACTATTGTGATTTATTACTCGATTTTGTTACACTTGTTAAACTAGCATATGTATGCAATATCTCCATTCAATATTCTGTTTGATTAACAATGCATAATATTAACACATTTAAATTTAGTATGGGACCAGAAATTGGTGCATCTATATACTAATATAAAATTTGATACATTAGACAAATTATCGTATTTTTAAGTGAATTCGAAGAAACTCAAACTCAATAGTTGAAAGTTCAATCTAGAGCATCATCAAGACCTATAAAATTGAGAAATGGATGAAGAATCAAAATTAAATCTTCAATGAAAAATATGCAAAAATCGGGTTTAAGATCTTCAGTACCCCATCAGAAATTTCTAGATCCGCCCCTGAGAACTGGCATATACATTCTACACGGTATAAAAAATGTGAATTTCAATGTGTATTTTGCTTTTATTATAACTATTGCAAGTGTAAACTGAATAAATATTTATTGCTTCACTAAAAAAGTAAGCAGTTATAAACTACATTGTAAAATAGTTGCAATTAAGCATAGCAAAGTTCTAATTATCTCCGCCATTGAGCTATTACTTGTGAGTCTGTTTAAGTGTTTGTAAGCAGGACTGCTGAAAAGTAATAGATGGATGATTAATGAAAAAAATCTCAAGATTGTGTAACTCAGATCCAATTACATTTTCAGAATGATTCGGATTCCGTCTTGAAGTTAGAGCCAATTTTATGAACTTGCAATAACGCATCTCAATGCATTGAATGCTTCTTACAAGTGAGGCAAATAATTTTCACTGACATATTCAATATTGATCATGTTTTAAAAATTCTTTTTCTATCACTTACTACAAAACTAAGAAGGAATTTTTGGAAATCAGAGTGTTAATTGCAAAGATGTTTGACATTATGTACCTGAAGTTTTCTATGTTTTCTTAGTTGATTACATTTTTGTAACACCCGTAAAAGGGTCTTTGTAGTGTCTCACTCTGGGATAGGTTAACCAAGGACAAATTTCACGGACTTATGCCTTTCCAACAAGTGCGTAGTGATAGATATTTATTGACCATTAAAAATACAACGCAAGCATCTCCAGAACAAAAATTATGTAAATATATATGTAATTTACAAAGTTAAGATCTTACTGTCTATAATTTGTTGTACTAATTAGAAATTATGCACACTGTGAATAACTGTTGTAGTGACACAAGAGGAAAAATCATTAGAAAGGTATCCAATTTTAGAGGTAGAATTATGCAACTGTTGGGTAACTAGTTGGGTCTTTGGGCACCGGAAAATGGCGTGGAATTCTTTCTGGACAGACGAGTTGTTTCAGGTGCACACTCTTTTATGCCTGAGCGTTTGGGTACTGAAACTGGTCCATCCACCACTTGCATTGTCTTGTGGCAATACGTGTGCGCCATGAGGGGAAACCCGCTTCCATAAGGCAAGGGAGATTCGGATCAGATGATCTGAAAGATGAAATTAGCTTTAATATGTTCATATATACTCTTTCCGCCTTCTTGTGGCATGCACCCAATAACAAAGATTCACAACCATACAATACAAATGACAATATGGCCGACTCAGCTACCATTTTCTTCATAGTGAACAGCATTTCCGGATTCTCATTTATGAAAGCAGCATATTTGACTACATTTTTCTTTGTACATTCAATGTACTGTGACACATTGAAAATCGTTCGCCCTGTATCACTGAAAATGACACCAAGGAATGTATAGGATGACAAGTAGGTGATGTTATTGACTTGATCTACAGGAATCAATACTCTGTCATGTACCTGTGATGGATTTATCTTCATGAATTTTGTTTTAGCATAATTGATAGAAATCCCATATTCCTCACAGTACTCAACAACAATGTATAATTTTTTCAACAGCACCTGGCATGAATGAGCAAGAAGGACTGTATCGTCCATCATGAGAAGGGAATGACATGGTAGTGAGTCTTTGTGAACACATAGAGAACAAAGACGACGAATTAGAGCATCTACATAGATCACAAAAAGGATGCACGATTTGGGGGACTCTTGTTTCAACATTGTGTGGAATTGACACTCATTGTCCCTAAGATTAACTCTGTAGATCGGTAAATTCGGAGAAGAGCCAATAACATTCTTGGTCCAAATTCAATGGATCGCAATAGATTGAATAATTTCATGTGAGGAACTTTATTGTAGGTCTTGGAGAAATCTATGTACAAAAGAAATAAAGGCTTCTTTGATTTCCTTGCATGGTCTATCAGTAGGCAAAGTCTGCAGATTTGCTCAAGACATCCTTTCTGTTTCTGTGTGCCTGTTTGCTCTGAATACACACTATATCACATTGCAAATCATCTCACAAGAATAGTTTCATACACTTTAGTGAAGGCACCTGATATGTTTATACCATGGTAGTTATTGCAATCAAGCGGATTCCCTTTCTTAAATAACAATGTCATCCTAGACGACTCCCACAATGATAGAAAGTTAAACAGGTTTAACAGAAATAACAGTTACAACATAGGGAGGAACCGTAATATCCCTAGGTACACCATCTTCAGCAGCTTTGTCTTTTAAGAACTCAGTTATTTCTCTTACTTCTGTTATCATTTTATCATCATCTAAAACTGGAATGTATGGCAAGTCATCTGTTGTAGGTTTTAGGAGGTTCTCATGGGAATTGTACAATCTGGTGCAATGGTCATGGAACTCCATATTCACGGGACGGTTCTCATGTGGGTGAATAATCCATTCCGTGGTACCTCTCCAATTGATAGATTTCCATATTAGCTTGTGGTAATTTGATTGCAGCAATCAATTCCAATTTCTCATAGAGGTATCGCTGAGACTTCTGCAATTCTGTACCATCACATGTGACTCCCTTGAAGCTCTGCTTATACTAGCTGACACATTACTTAAAATCAATTCCACTTGATCTAGTGTATATCTGGTGGGATAATCAAACTTAATGCATTCTCAAGTAGATCAGGGTCGAACAGCTGTGGTCGGGAAGATTTCTATTGCTTGAGTAAAAGCCTAAAGAATTACAATGATAGAGTATCAAGGCTAGCATTTTCGATGGGATTTTTCCACAGTCTATCTGCAGCATGAGAAGGGCGTTAAGCGATAGGTCTTGATGCACTCAAAAAGTTTTTATTTGGTTCAGAAGTGGAGGAGATAATATGCACACATCAATAGAAAATAATCATCTTTCTTTTTGCATGTATGTCATGCCTCCTGTGAATTCCATGAAGTTGCAGTAGGGGTTTCCGAACATATGTCTATTATCATTTTTCCTCTTTCATTTACTTTGTGTCCGGGTTTATTGTGAATTAGAGGTGAGAGTGCAGCTTCGTGCTAAGATCAAAATAACTTCCATTCAGATCTCCACGCAGTATGCATTTGTGACAGGATGAAGAATGCTCAGATAGGCTGGACATGAGGCTGGCTAACATTGACTTATGGAAGTATGGGGACTCTTGCATTGGTATGTAACAGACGCCAAATGAAACACCAGGAAGAAGAATGAACTCAATCCACAACTCTCTGAACTCTTGATTGCTTACATTCAATATGTGTGGGACCAACCAATCTTTGACAGCAATCGCTACATCACCTCTGTGTTTGGGCCCAAATGAAGAACTATACACAGTAAAACAGGGGATATGGAAATTTCTAGATTTAGTTTCACACAATAACAACGTGATTCTTTCAATTATACTCAATCTAAACACCAGCGATTTCTGCCTTCTACTTCTCCATCTCCGCGATTTTCCGCAAGTGGGTTTCTTACTTACAGATTTCTGGGTGGATATCCGGTTTGATAAAAATCTTATCAAATGGTGCGGGTGATTTTTTAAGCACAGGCCATTTAGACAACATGTATTTGTGCCGTATGCCTGAATGAAGCTTAGTGAGAATAGGACGAGGTCGATCAGATTCTTTACCAATCCTTCAAGTACTTTCCAGACATGACGTGTCAACTCCCATTATATGAAAAATCTTTCATTATCCCTCTTATTCATCATAGATTTCTTCTTGCTTACACCAGTGATAATCAAGTTAGAAGCGCGAGTCTTCACATCTACACCTTCTAGAAAGTTTTGATGACCATCTAAAATCTCCTTCATTTTGCAGTTCTCGTCTCTCAGTGCAGAATTCTCTTCTTCTACTGCTCTGATTTTCGCACTTAGCATATATATTATTTGGCTGTTTCTCGCTACTTCTTCACAGTGTCTTGTGCTCATTTCCATAATCACTGAATCCATTGATGCTACGTGTTTATTCAGTATTGCAACGTCAATTGAAATAGAACCCATTGCTTCTGATATGGCCGTCTTTATCATCATCATGATTTCTTTTTGATTGTTCGCATTTCATGTTCCAACCATCCTATCATGACTTGAACTGAATTTTCCATTATAGTCCAAAAATCTTGTATGCTTTAAAAACTAGTGTTTGTAGAATTCCAATTGTACAATAGTAGTACGTAAGTGCTTAGCTTTTGCTAGCCGGATGAAAGCATAATTAGTGATACTCCCCTTGAGTTAGCAATGACTAAGGCATCAAAAGTTCTGAAGGTATTGGCCACATCATTAGTGCATGCAGAAATAAGCGCTGGGGAAAGCGGTTGGTACTTGATGTACAGTGGTTAATGGACGTTACTCTGGGGAGGCTCAGATATTTCCCAAGTTGACTACATCATGCTTAGGGATAAGAAAGGCAGTGAAGAAATTCACGAAATTGCAGGTCTCATCAAGGACGACACGGATTTGATCCAAAAGGAGGTCATTGCCACAGTGCCAAAACTTACACATGCCAGTATGAGACACCTATGGTGAACGGAGTGCGGGCATATGTTTTCAGAGCAGAAAACTCTCAATCGTCATGTCAGGGATGACCATACACAGATCTCCAATAGGGAAGCGGATGCTGATTGCTGGAAGTGTATAGCAGAGGGCTGTTACAAGTTGTATAAGAGTAAAGGTTGGTATTTACAGCACATTAAGACCTGTCATCCCAACCTTTTAGACCATGTAGAAACAGCAACATAGGAAGCTCAAAGGCTTCTGCTGTCAATCGGGTGTGCTCATGGGGCCAAACCTGTATCCAACCCTTTTCACTTTGTGGTGATTTTCTTACCAAGGCTTCTGGACCAGATCTGGTTGAAACCATCCTTGCTTTAGTGTTTAGTATGAGCGAGCGATGGGAGCCCCCACTCTTGATATTGAATAATACAAAAAACCCAGATACAAAATTGAGAGAGCCATTTGAAGTGAATGTATGTGCAATAGGTAGTA
>CABFPE010000948.1:135712-147248 GCA_900660155.1 Hofstenia miamia | reverse complement strand
CGTTCCCCCAGTTCCCCCCTCTGGGTGCGCCTCTGTATATACTAAAGCTTGCTCTGATCAACATTGTGGTATATACCACATCGAATGGGAAAAACTGAGCTCAAACTGCCACAGATACGAATTCTAGTGGATCTGTTTTGTAGATAGGTGCTTCTTTTTGACATGACTTGGCATTGATCAATTTGCAAATTTATTGATCGTGAATAACCAGGTCGAATACCTTTGAAAAAACAATTAATTGCAAAAGGACGCCATCTGCCCCGCTATCTATATGGCGCGGGATCTCATCTATCATTTTAATCGATGCGATTGTGGTGGATGAGCCCGGTTTATACGCATATTAGTGTTTATCAATCAGATTCGGTTTCCGATAAATTTGAATAAAACATATTCTGGGTAATTCGAGGGGGAGGATAAAAGGGATATTGGACGAAGGTCCACTGATCTTTGGATTCGATAATTTAGGCAGCGGGAGGATATTTGCTTGCTTTCATTTATCAGGAAATTTCAATGTGAAAGAGCTGTATTAACGGTATCACACAGCGGCTCAGCCAACAAGTGCGCAGCCGCCATGTAGAGTCTATTTGGGTTACCATCATTTCCCGTGGATTTTTTTCATCTAATCTGACCAGGTAATTATATTTATCGAACACTGTAGTAAACATGTCACAAGAGAGAATTTCATTTACTTTGATTTTTTCCAAATTGTAAGTAGAAATATTAGAAGACATGATATCGGCAAAGTGTGCTCCAATAGAATCAAGAACAGAATCGAGATTAGAATAAGTGTTAACCAGTTAAATAATCGCATCCTTTGCTCCACATCCTTTAGGTGATGAACTACTATTTTTCTTAATCCACTTTATCTTGGCATGCAGGATCTCGTTTTAAGTTTGGTGTTTAGTGAATTAAACGTGACGTCGTTAATAATTAACTAAACTTGTCACGTTCTATTAATTTGATGTTAGGGGTGACCCAAGGAGGTTCCTTGTCAGATGATAAGACGTATGTAAAAAGAATTACACCGATCGAGAATTTGTGCGTTATAAAAGAATCCAATCTTATCATTGATATCGTCAAGGCAATGTAATGGCGTAATGTTCACTGTGCCCTGCTTACTACAAAAGAGCAGATGTTGGATTTCCCTAAATCTAGAGATTTCGTCCACCATTCTGAACTAATACGGCCTTTAGGCTGTAAAAGCACTATCTATGTTTCGTAGCACCATGTGCTGGAATGTTTTTTCCTAGGTGATAGTGATTATTGAGCGATTCAACGATCGTAATAATATCAATGATCGATCTACAATGTGTCGGAGTTTTAATCTTATTGGCGAGCAATAAATTTGTCATCAGCAATTGTTCCCTGAATTCTCTTTCTTATTTGTATGTTATTTATGCATAAATGTGATCTTCTATTATAAGCTGTTTCCATTTGTGATTTTATTTGTTCATTTGTATTACAAAGTTAGTCAACTTCAATGAACGAATTCAAAATTCATGTATTATTTCAATTGCTTTGTTTTGTTAACCAAGTTTGAATTGACTAGTTAAGTTGCTCCTGTTCACCCATACTTATGTTACTTAATAATATACATACATTTCGTTAATGGTTTTGAACAAACAATTCTAACACTGATTTTCTTTTCATATGTATTATATACTGAAAATCGCCTGCCATATGCCTAGCCTAGGCCTAGCTAATGATTATCTTATCAGAGTTCTTGATTTTTGAAGGCAATCTTAAAATATATAAATTTATATACAGTAATTATTATCATATTTAATGTGAATAATGTCTGTATAATTCGTTCCAACATTTAAATGTGATTTTAGTATGTTGTATAATTTTGAAAGTTTTTTTTCATAAATATACATGAAAATTTTAAGCATTAAATAAAAACTAATATGATAGTGTCAGAAGTGCCTCATTTAAAGTTTGTGATTACCATAGACTGATAGACTCAAGCTCAAATATGAGTATTACCTTATTATAATGTAGCAATCCGACGTTTTCCTTAACATCAATACGCATGTGCTAGAGTATTCGGTCTCTTACTTCATATTAATAACTGTTTATAATGAATGATCCTTCATTTTATTCTACATCAGCATTTCAGGCTTTTGAGAATTGATGGAATTGCAAATGACTTTAACTGCAAACAGGGGAGTAGCCGAGGGACCTCGTCGAACAGCGGAGTGTCTTCAAATGCAAATGCATCATTTGGTAATTTATGAATTACCAAGTTAACCAGTAGATTTTTTGTCCAATTAAAAATTTTGACTTTGCTCCAGCCCCCCCCCAACAATTCAAAATCCTGGATACATCCCTAACTTGAAAGACTTCTAAGTGCATATCAAAACTTTCTAAGCAAATTGCTAACTTATTGTAGAATATTTTAAAAATATTTCATCATTTTTGATCGTGGGGGCGATTGGTTAAGTATTAATACTTTTTACTATATCGTATGAAAGTCAAAAAATATGTTTCCTCATTACTATTATCAAGTTTGTTTTCAAGTGTGATTTTTGGTGATAATTAAAAGTCAGTATATTTACATATATACGAGGTGTGATCAAAAAATACGGTGAATAATTTTTTATTAAAAAAAGTAATAAGCTTGCATAGAATTTGATTTAATCTCCTTCAAAGTACTGTCCTTGGCTAGCAATGCACTTATCCCAACGTTGACTCCATGACTGGAAGCATTTCTGGAAGGCGTCTTTCGGGAGGGCTTTCAGTTGCTCCGTCATGGCCCTCTCAATGTCAGCAATGGTGTCAAAACGTTTTCCTTTAAGCACAGTTTTAATTTTTGGGAACAGCCAGAAGTCGAATGGTGCTAAATCCGGTGAGTATGGCGGATGTGGACAGACAAGAACACTTTTTCCGGCAAAAACTTGCGAATGGGAAAACGAGGTATGACACGGCGCGTTGTCGTGATGAAGAAGGAACCCATTGGCCCTTTTTTGTGGTCGCTTTCTTCGTATGTCGTTTCGCAAACGTTGCAGTACGCCCTTATAAAATTCAGAGTTTACAGTTGTTCCCCTTGGAACGAACTCAGATCGCACTATGCCCTCACTATCGAAAAAAATAATGAGCATGACCTTGATGTTGGATTTTGACTGACGTGCCTTTTTAGGGTGAGGAGATGAACTGGTTTTCCATTGAGAACTCTGCATTTTGGTCTCAGGGTCATAGCCATAGACCCAACTTTCATCTCCAGTTACAATCTTGGCCATGAATTCCGAATCTGCATGAAGACGATCCTTCAACTCCGTGCAAACTGACACACGATTTTTCTTCTGTTCATCACTCAAAAGTCTGGGAACAAATTTTGCACTCACTCGTCTCATTTGCATCTCATCAGTTAAAATGCTTTGAACGGAACCGTACGAGATGTTAAGGTCTTCGGATAGTTCTCCAATAGTCATTTGCCTGTTTGAACGAACTATTGTTTCCACTTTTTGCACATTTTCATCTGTTTTTGAGGTTACTGGACGTCCCGCACGCTGCTCGTTTTCAACAGACTCATTTCCGTTTTTAAATCCGTCATACCACTTGTAAACAGTCTTCAGAGTTACCACATAATCGCTGTACACCGATTTTAACATTTCGTGAGCTTCTTTGGCGTTCTTTTTCAACTTAAAACAAAACTTAATGTTAATGCGTTGTTCGAAATCCATGTTGCGCGACAGACACGATAAACTCAACGTCACTCTAGCGGCTCTGGTAGCTGACTGACAAGCTCGAACGTGTTGCAACTTGTACCTGCCTGTCTCAGTTGATCACGCTACTGGACAAATTACAGCATATGGATGTAGCGTCAGCAGTTGCCGCTATAAAAATTCAATCACACCTCGTATGTACGACTCAGGCTCACCTTTGTTTTATTAAATCGTGTCTTGATATCTGTACATGTACTACTGAAAGCACCCAGTGGGGATCCAAAGAGGGAATGAGGGTGTGCATTCCCCTCTGGCATTAGCAAAAACGAACAAAATTTTTGTCATACTCTGTATTTCCTCAAAACTCAAAAGCACTCCTTCATTAAAGACTTCTATTCTTAAAGCGGGAATTCCCTTTTATAAAGAGTAAATTATGCCATTGCCGACGTAATAGCATGACGTTGAGATATCAATGGCTCAATTTTTCAAATGGAATATGTATTATCTTCAACTTAGTCATGCTGGTCAATGTCCCTGCTAATATGCTTGAATTCATAACAAAAATATGGTGGTTGAATGGCTAAAAACATGCTCAACAACTACAAATACAACACTAACCAGGCTTGCCGTTGTGTGGGTTTTTCAAAGAACAACAAACATAACCCAACAGCAAAAAACTGTTGTGCTTCACAACAGGCACAATACAACCCAACAGAGTCATGAAGATATCTCTTAAAAGAAAGGCTCAGAGATTCTAAATGATTTGCCATTCTTCTTACACCAAACATTATAATAACAGCAAAATAATTATAACGAAATATAGCTTTTTAACTCGAGTGTTGCAAGACCGGGACAAAAAAACAAAACACTGGACGGGACCAGCATTAATTTTGAAATTTCAATAGGGAGGAGACCAATTTGATTTAATATTTATTTTGTATTATATTTGCAATTTTATTATACTTCCCAAGCCAAAATATGTCTGTAAAATCTCAATTCAGTATTCAATTTCAAAAATAATGATTAATTTTAGCACATTTAATCTCATTAGGGAACCAGAAATAGAGATAAAGGACTGAGATCAGTGGGAAGGCGAGCAAATCTCATAAAACTTTCTTAGAACAGAGATTGAAAATTTGACCACCGTACTGGACTGAAAGTATATATATATGAAGCTTCAATAGAGCTTATAACTACTAAATTAATAAAAACATATTTATAAACCAAATAATGTGAGATTCTTTTTGCCATCAAATGTTATTTTTTCAGCCCAAGCATTAAGGTTGCAATCAGAACATGATTTTTCTGAACAATCAGCGAAATCAACAGAAAAACATTCATTTGTTACGTTTTGCAAATAGTAACACAAATAGCCTTGAAATTTGTAATTTTTATCACAAAACCTTTGAATTTTTTAAACCCAACTGAATTATTTACATTCCAAAATTTGACACAAGATGCCAAAGATTGGGTCCGGGTTGGGTTCGGATGTCTCAACGCTATCACAACTATGAGTTTAATATTTTACAATCAAAAATACTTATAACCGTTTTTCTGGTTAAATCTCCTAATTTTGTCTAGCAAATGAAAATATTAAAACCTTTTTTGATAAGGATCATAAAATCGACCTGAGATAAACTGAATTGGCTTAATTTAAATGTGTCAGGCCTACGGTTTCACGACCTTGTCCTGGTTTGGGCCTAATTTTCGGATCATACCAATCCTTGCCTACTCAAGCAATCTCATAAATGCTAAATTATTACTGTGATTGATGCAATATGTGAAAAACACATAATTGCAATATTGAAATTACAAAAACAAAGATAGTTAAGAAAGGTGTGGTGACCAGCGTGTCTTGTCTGAACTCACATATTGAGCAACCTACCTCTGTAGAGCCCACATTGTTAAGAATTTTAGCACTACACCACTGCCACTATGAGTGTGATCATCATTACATTTTTTAAATTACAATTTCTAGCTGGAGTACTTAGCAAGATGTTTCAATTTTTCAAATAGTAGATAGCGACATATATATTAGGGCATTGACGTATATATATATATATATATATATATATATATACTAGATAATAAATGAATATATGAAAAAAGTGTTTTAGGAAATGCATATACGTGAATATACGCCGATTAGATCAAAGAGAATATCGTATATAAGAAGTAAACTAAATAAAGAAAGCTGAAGCTGAAATTTTCTTTCAGGATCATTTCGAGATGCTATGCCAAATATAATCTAGCATAAGAGAAGATATTTATAGATAATTTTTTTCTTTATGAAATCTGGTAAGGGGAGGGAAGGGGCCGCGCTTTTGGAGGCCGCGCACAAAGCAGTTATTAGAGAAAAGTTAATAGTAAATTTAAGAAAATTAAAATCAAATCTTTCACAATATGAATTCAACAAATATAATGCTATTTGCATTTGAACATTAGGGTACATACTTTAATATCCACACTATGATTTACAACTAATAAGGCTGTTTTCGAGTTTAACGTTATAACTATAAGATATTTGTGATCTACCATATTCACAGAACGATAACGTGATTTGCAACTGCAATCAATTGAGAATGATATAGCATGAAATGTAATAGAATATTTTATAAAAATGCCAGAAAAAAGTTTTTAAATAAATACCGTAAAACTGGGTAACTTGAAACTTGATATCGATTACATTCAGAGGTATATTACATTTCCCCATCATGCTGAAGCTCAAAAATGTTGCTAGCAGCTTGATCTCCGGTTTCAACTGCACGGGCCTCCATCCTTTGAACGCGGCCGAGCCATTGAAGCGTCTTCCCGGAGGAGCAGATTTGACAAGAGGTGAAATTGGGAGAAAATTGGACAATGTTCTCGTCGATTTGCTAAAGAAAAACAGATGTCAAGGAGACAACCAAGAAAAGAAGAAAAGAGGGCCGAAGGTTCTCCCTGGCCTAGATTTGGCCACTGAGACTGGCGCACCATCCCAATCTACTGGCAGTCGTAGAAGATACCGAGCTGTAGTCGATTCATCGAGTGAGGGCGATGAATCTGACAAGACAACGATGAAGAAAATTCCTACTTCTCCTGCCATTGTCATTATGAGACCTATGCCGGGCCTGATTGACTGCAGGGTACTCGGTGCCATCATTTGATGTGTGACAAGTGTAACAAGAGTTCAAGAGATATTCATTTTCAGTGTGAAGAGGGCCAAATGTGATTTTTCAAGTTAACCCTACTCTTTTAGTGTATTTTCATTCCATAATCAGTTTTATTTTATTGAAGAATAGCAGTGTTTCAAGTTATCCCCTATTACCAAAAAATATATCGTTTGTTGTCTACGTTTTCGTTTGTAAATGTTTTTAAATTATGAATAGTCTATTTTGTTAATAAGTAGTCTCTTGATTCTGCGTGAATAACTTCTAATAGTTTTAAAAAACTGTTTCAAGTTACCTCATTTTAAGGTATGTCCTAACTAACAAATATGTTTTAATTCAATTAGTTTCTAAAATACAAGGAAAATTTCTTGATAAACATAACCTTCGAGAAATACAATATGGCTATTTGTTCGATCCTATTACTATATCTTTTCTTTTTATGTATAACAAATTTTTGTAGTTGCTTCAATTTTTCTTGCAATATAAGTTGTGATCCGTTGGCAAAATATATCTATAATTTGCTAATATAATTATATCACATTGTATTATGTTAGTTTTAATTTCTACATTATGTTATATTTTATTATAATATTAAAAATAAAAATAATAATAATTGTATTTGTGTTATTATATGCAATGACAAGAAACGAACTACAATTGTTTCTTCAATTGTTAAAACACAGGATGTAATGAAGCTTAGCTTTGAAATTCAGGCCATTTATTGCATACATACAGTATACCCAAGGAGCTGATACCAACAAAATCTTTAAAGTTCCAATAATACTCTTGTTTATAATTTAAAGTTCTTGAAGCAATAATTCCCTCTAAAGTAACTAAAAAATACTTTAAAGTATTAGATGGGTTTTCAAAACACTGTTATATAGTGTTTTAAAGATACTTTAGTTTTCTTAAAGTTGATTAAAGATATTTTAAGATACCAAATGATTTCTAAAAATCTATAATTCTCTTTAAAATACTTAATATTTGTAATATCCTCAAATTGCTATATAAGCTTACTGAAACTGCTTTTTGAAATTTGAACCTTAAACGGTTGGGATGCAATTATATACAATTATCTATAATTATGTTATCGATCAACAATAATATAATTATATATATATATATTTTGCAAGTTATATAATTTCCCAACAAAAAGCATATGCAAGAACAGATATATGCAGTTTTACAACAACTAAATATGGGGGCCAAACCCAAATTATTATAACAGGGACGTTATGTTATCAGTTATCATTACTTTTTCAGCTTACTTATAGGTCAAACTTTGCCCCGGGCCTCGCGTAGGCTATTTAATTGCAAGTAAATTTGTATTACAATTTCCCTAAGCAAAGTCTTTGTGAAATTTATTTTAGAAATTGCTATAAACAAACTTCACAGTTTTATAAATGCAAATGCATATTAATTGAAGAAAGGTTAATCCCATACAACGTAAAGTTCAATATTTGGAAAACTTTCTATTGTCATACACCCAGAAACATAATTTTTACAGTAACATAGCTAAGTTATAATATAGAAATAAATATTGCATTATTATATACATTGGATTAGAAGATAAGTTCGATTTATAGTCAATTGCTTACAATGCCTTTATCCAAACAACGCATGTAAAATGTCTGTGATTTAATATAAAAAAGAAAATCACTATATGGATCACCTGAAGATATGCCCCCCAACTTCCAGATTTAGCCTCACCTGAAGATACTCCCCCCCCCGACTTTTTCCACCTGAAGATATTCCCCCCAACTTTTTCCGCCTGAAGATAACCTAACCCTAACTCTAACCCTAACCCAAACCCTAACCCTAACCTTATTTATTTGCTTCAACAGTAAAAGGGTTAGGGTAAAGTAAAAGACATATTTAGTTTTTCCTACAATTTTCCAGGGGGGGGGTACATCTTCAGGTGATCCAACTATATTTCTTGGGCTTGAGTTCAAAACCACATTGACAAATTTGAGCATTATGAAATGTAGTGTGTATATTGATTGATCGTAGTGCTTTGTAGTTAGTAATATTGATGTCAGAATTGCGAGAAGACAGATTGCCTGCGATTCAAAAAATATGGTTAAATTTTGTACTAATGTGAGTTGCTATATTTAAGTGAAACGTTAAATAACAAATATGAATCAGATAAGTCTTTAAATATATATGTCCTAAATAACAAATATGTTTCAATTTAACTAGTTTCCAAAAACAAGGAAAATTTTTTGATGAATATAACCTTCGAGAAATATAATATAGCTATTTGTTCTATACTGTTACTATATCTTTTCGTTTTATGTACATGTATAGTATTTTGCAGTTGGTTCAATTTTTCTTGTAATTCAAGATTTGTTTCTTTTGCAAGATATACAGAACTGTATTAAGCATATACTATGCTTCGCAAATATAAATTATATAGTTATATACAAAGATGGACGCGGGTGCGGGTTTACTCACGCGGGTCGCTGAATTTCAAATGTCAAACAGGTTGCGGTGCCGTTAGGGTAGACATTTTTTATTTTGCTAAATGTGTAATACTAAGCTAATACAATATGAATTATACTACGAAATCTATATAACACAATATATTTGATATTATTCACTCAATTAAACACAATTAATAGAAAGTAAATTCGGTGAATGACATTTTTTAGCTTAATTACCGTACTTGAATTGAGAACAATCACACGCGTTCCGTGTAAACATACTTCTAACAGGTACCAATGTGTTTAGCTGAGAATGAATTACTAATTTTTTTTA
Organism: Hofstenia miamia; assembly: GCA_900660155.1. Lineage (NCBI taxonomy): Eukaryota > Metazoa > Xenacoelomorpha > Acoela > Hofsteniidae > Hofstenia > Hofstenia miamia. The sequence goes on along the minus strand of CABFPE010000948.1, from coordinate 137,677 downwards.
CTGCTTTGGCGGTATGACATTGTAGGGCGCAAGCCTATAGGACATATTACTTTATGCATGTAATGTAGTTTTGTAATCGACAGGCGACATTTAGAAAATAGCGGGTGAATTTGTCTAAACACATGTGTGTGTGGACTGTGGTGCGGTTGCGTGCAAACTCAATACTTGTGAGGTACCATGCCTTATAAAAATTACAATCGCGTTCACCTATGGTTTGACACATGTACTTAGTATTAGTTTACAGTTATATAAATATAGCTATATTTTGCTAATATAATTATATCATATTATATTACGTTATATTAAAATTGGGAAACAAGCTTACTTTTTAAATGATTTAATATAAATAATTTTATCAATTTAGTACTAAAACTTGTAATGCGCCATATCCTTAAAATAGAGGGAGTGTATTAAGATAATCCTTAAGCCTAAATAGCCCGGGGATTTTTAAAACAATTTTCATAATGCTATAAAAATTGTTAGGCGCTTAACTTAAAAACTATTAAAGCTATGTTCAATCTGAAAGCATCACTTGCTTTTCGCTTTAAATCAGCGACCCGGCTCTGTCCCATTGAGGCTTGTCGTTGTACGAAGTCTGCATTCTTAGAGATAACCTTTGATTTGCGCACCGCACGCCTCACTGGGTCTGGAACATCTTTGCACTTATCAAGAAACAGTTAAAGTTCTTTGTTCATGAGCTCAAAACCTTATATATATATGAACATTAGGCTTGGAAAGAATCTAAATCTTCCTTAAAATTGGAAATTTAAAAAAAACCTGTTAATCATTTGGACAACCTCAGCCACAATAATACGCTTTAATAGACATTTTCAACTTTGCATTAAAGTATGTTCCCCAATAGACCTACCCATATCTCAAGATTTTCAAATTTTCTAATAGACTTGGAAAAAAATTCTTTGTAAATGTGAATTAACGCTTTGTCCTATAAAACGGACGTCAGGCTGTTTAAGAATGATTATGTTCATGAAAAGAAAAGCTGCTTGAGCCATGAAATGAATATATTTTCCGCACTTAAAATTACAGGGATATTATTTATGCAAGATTACCACAATGGGCGCATGTTGCATAGCAACTATCCATGTTGTCATTACACCAACCATTCTCTGCGATAGTATAACATTTATTAATATCTTTGTCTTTGCAATCTGCAGTTACATCAGCAGAGACAACGTTTTCACAACTGCTGGTACAGTCTGTTTGACAGTATGCATTGTACTTATATAAAGCACAAAATTCTGAGTTCTTCCTCTGAACACATTCTTTATATTGTCTCATATAATATTTTTGCCAATAATTGTAACGCCTCCCATTATTCTTAATAAATCGATGATTCATTACAATACATTTCTGAGCGTACTCGTTGCCTTCAAGCCTGATACTTTCTTCCCACAAAAGATTAGAGTTATCCAATCGGTCAATGTTCAGATTTGGACGACGTCTTGCTTCATTGTAGATATCATCACTTCCTTGCCTTTCACTTAGAGAAATTGTATTTGCTGCTCCTCTTTCAGAAAGAGGACTAAAAACCACAAGTAGCGTATAGATTGCGTACATTTTGTTGGTTATCTGACTATTCTCTGATATTTATAGTTTCCAGCAAGCACTGATTGGCTGAAATTTGAAAATTAAATTAATGCACTAGCTAAATCTGTTCTTCTATTTTCTTACAAATGTGCAATGCAATTATTACATTACAGTGTACATATACATGCCTTTCAAGAACTTCAAAATCTGATTGGAAACATGTTGCTTAGGTTTACTTCACATTTAGTATGTCATCTACATGCAAAAAGTATTAGCGTGCCTCAAAGAAATCAATATTTATAGTTTTCAGGTGCAGTCACTTTAGGTTATGACACTTCTAAGACAATACCTAAATGATACAGTAATTGAAATTCTCAAAACGTTATCTGGGAAAGCCATATATATATATATATATATATA
>CABFPE010000948.1:71777-84107 GCA_900660155.1 Hofstenia miamia | reverse complement strand
TTATATATATATATATATATATATATATATATTACGTAATATGATTTTCCAGTGAGAGGAATATATATTCGTCGAGATCACCTGAGTAACCAAAAGCTGGGCAAAACCCCGCAAAATTTTTAAAATATTGACGAATTGGACACTAAGAAATACATTCCACCAGTGCATGTTTTCAATTTTTTATTAATTTTTATTTAACCACTCAAAGGCAATTCTGAAAATGTGACGGGGAACTTTCTAAAATGTCCCCTTGCCTACGCTACTGGTCATAGGCAAACATTTCATGAGAAATTGAAGCATCTCTGCTCTGTTGAGGGGGGGCAACGTTCCCCCACTTCCTCCCCCCTCTGGGTGCGCCTCTGATTATGCAAGATACATGGATGATATCTTCGGCCTGGTAACAAATAATTAAGAAGCAGAAAATATACTAATGAAATTAAAGAGTTTAGATGAAAAAATGCAATTTACAATGGAAGAGGAATCTAACAACACATTTCATTTTCTAAATGCCAATATAATTCGAAAAAATGGAAATCTTATTACATAAATTTTTAGAAAACAGGCGGACACAAATCTTGTTTTAAATTTAAAAGCAATATCTCCAATAAGCTATAAATGATCATTCATTCACGTTTCAATCCATAGGATCTTTGATATTTGTCAAATTATGAAGGAACTCATCAAGAAATTCTATCGCTTATAAACATCCTACGAAAAAATCAATATCTAATACAGTTCATTGATCGCAATATTAAAGAGACAATAAATAAGATCATTGAAAAGAATAGCAATTTAAATAACAAGAGGTCATTTATACATTCATTAAAAATAAAAATACAGAGGATTGCATACAAGCTGATTAATAAAAAATCTTAAAAGCATTAAATCTATAAAAGAAATGTGAGAATAGTATCAACAACATATAAAATAAGATCTATTCTCAATTTAAAAGCATCTCTAATTTTGAAGATTTGTCTAATATTGTTTACAAAATTACATGAGTGTGTGGCGAAACGTATGTTGCATAAACTTCAAGATCTTGTGATTATCAACTTAGTTATAAAATATTATGCAAGACCTAAGATCAATTTACACTAAAAGCAGCTGAATCATGATATATAACATTATTTCCATTGAATTTATAAAATGAATTACATCGTAAACTAATAAAGATTCAGATTTGTCCTTTTGTTAGTTTGACATTTGGTTTCATTCATAGAAAATGTATATTAACTAAAAGTTGCTCGACAATTTATTGGGTTGAAAATGGGTCATCAATACATTTCAAACACCGAAAATGGGACAAAATAATATTTGACAGAGCAGGCCAGGCTTGTCCTACAAAATGCAGCCCCTTCATCAATGTTATAAGGTCAATAGAATAAATGCTAAAATGAATGTTTCAATAGCACTTGCTAAGGAAAAATGGCTCTCTGAAAAAAAATGATTTATGAAACGTCAGAATAAAACAAATTTTGAATAAGAGTGCCATTCATTTCAAGGGAGGGGGAACTAAAATTCCAGGCTGCCGAACATCAGTTGTAAATCTAGGAAATTGTCTGTTATTCCCTAATATTTCTCAATTATTTCCAAATCTTATTTTGAGTTTGATAGCAAATCGCCACTTGGTTGGATTGTGTTGAAATTTGTAAGTCAGTTAAAATTTAGCACAGTTCCCATTGTGTAGGAGGAAGTGAAGCATTAATTATAAGAGATCCGGCTAACAGATTTTGAGCGCATGTGGGGACACATTGTTGTTATCTCATAATAAATACACATATACATATATCCACACTAACAAAACTGCATTCAAATTAAAAAATTGAAATAAGACTGATCTTTAATTAGGCATATTTGTATTACTTCTGAAAAAAGATAATAGAGAGTGTGAAAAGCCATTTGTAAAAGTTACCAAGGCCCATCTGAAATGCTTGGCAGCTCCGCTTGTGGCCCGCGGTCAGAAAGTTGCACACCCCAGGTGTACAAACTAATATATACTTCACAATATTTCAAAATGAAAGTCCGATTTAGCCCCCCCCACCATATTGTTTGTTTGTCTATAACTTTGTTTAATAGTAATGGTTTTAGCTGATTTATTCTGATGTTTCCTAAAAACTACTAGAATCAAGATAAAGCTAAAATGGAATACTGTTTTTGATTGGGACCTGTGACAAAGAGGGTCTGAAAAAATTCAAAAGTTTTCAGTGCAGCATGCGTTTATAATAGCCGATATTTTGATAGCTATCGATATATTTATGCAATTAAATTGACTGAGTCATATTGTTAAGGGTTAGTGTTGTCAAAAAATGTTAGTGTAAAAAAATCTTGCAGCGGCGCAGCTCCGATATACTTAGTAGTACGATCTGTTTTTATTCATTTGTCGTCTCTGGGCTCACCGTAGCAATAAAATAATAGCAATAAAATAGTTTATCTTATAAAACAAGGGCTTGGAAGTTCAGTGGGGAAAATCAGTGCCTTACCTTGATCGGGGAGGGGCCAAGTCGGTCAAACTTAAAATATGAAAATTTTAAAATTTCCATTGGGATTTATATTTTGAATATAGTAAAACAATAATGACTAAGTATGATTAGATACCATATAAAAGGAGCCCTAAATTATTAGAGGCATTGATGCTGAACCCCGGGCTGAAAAATGGTAACCCTTGGGGTGAAACAAGGGATTTTTGAGGGAAACTTTTTTAAGCTTTGACCTTGAAAGTGACTTTAATATATATTATATGTTACGTTTTTATTTTTGAAACATAAATAAACATTATTCATTTGACTTCATTTCTAATTTATTCATTCATTTTTATAAATGTCTGTTTATTCAAAATTATGAAAATGGCTGCCGTGATTAGGAAATACTGGCTGACTTTGAGCGTATTTTTTTATTTTAAAATTAGAATAAGTCTTTGACAATAACTAGAAGGAATATGAGCTAAATACACAGTTTTCTTCTATTTTTAATGCTCAATTAATTTAGGTTTTTTCACCTTTGTGTTTTAAAAATTGGTTACGTCAAAATTTCATTTGCATGTAAGATCGAAACCAATGAATACATTTTTTGAAAATTACAAAAGATGTAGTTCCTAGCTGTATCTTTCACTGTGCCAAAGCTCATTACTTTATCTTTAATATTTTTGAAATATAAGAAGGGGGGTCAATTGCCTCCCCCACAGAACGTTATTGACATTTTACACCTCAGGGCGTTTAGGATTGAAAAAAAGAACTAAATGATATTACTGAAAAGTAAAAATATCTATCAAATATTTAAATTGCTGTATATGTTAATTTATATGGCCAAAATAATCTAAGGTCGCAAATGTTTTTATCTATTGTAAGTTTGAAACACAATTTGCCACGTATTCAAAGGAAAGACTATTCCGCGCCTTTGTTTTTAGATAATTACTTAGTTACAGTCTGTTGACCAATTATCACAAAGTAAAATTGTTTTGTTAATTGCTCAATTTTATATTCTGAATTTCTTTCATGTACAAAGATCAATAAAATTTGAACTTTGATTATTTAGTTCACAAGATTTTTAAATTTTGACGCACTTTCTTAAATTATTTTCAAAGTAAAAATAGTGCAGATTAATATTATAAATTTAATAAATATATATTTCCGTTTTCTACAAAAAATCTAATTATTGATGCACTGTATTACACAAAAAACATGCAATACATATAATTTTGGGAGGTTGAGATGAAAATTATAACCTCTAAAATATATATATATATATATATATATATATATATATATATATATATATATATATATATATATATAATCTTAAGAATTCTAATCTTTTTAAATTTAAGGTATATCATTAAAAAGGACTTAGTATAGGTGAACAAATCAAGACAATGAGACTTTAAAGAAAAGGAGAGAATTAATTCAATCTGGTAAAGGTGAAGCTGCTAATCTAAAGATTATGATTTTATAGCTTCATCATAGAGAAGGCGAAAAATGGATTCAGATGAAAAGTGATTGATTTATTTATTCCAATAATATTAATGGTTTTTCTATCAAAGTTTTCTGGATCTGATATTATGATAAATTTCAAGAGTAATACTGCAGTTCTATTACAGGAAACAAAATTAACGACTCATATTTTAAATAAGCAAATTAAATCGGAAAAATATTACATGTTCAGGAACGATAGAAGTATTCAAAATTTTCCAAATAAATCGGGAGTAGGAGGTTTAATAATCTACATAGAAAAGAAATGGGCCAGAAATCAGCCAAAAGTTTTTATTGAAATATCTGAAAGGATATTGAATTTATTGGCAGATTTTCTGTTGTTATTCTGTTAACAGAGGCGCACACAGCTTTTTCTCTGAGGAGGGGAACTATTATTATATATATATATATATATATAACGTTTGAATTCCTGTACACTCAACAAGTTGCATATAAAAAAGGAATGAGACCAGCATATTATAGGGCATGTTCCATAGAAATGATAGAGACATGCAGCGTAAATGAATGATTTTTGTAACATTTATTTTTAACTTTTGGAAATACGACAGCGTGTTACATACCTTGAAAATGGTATTTCTTTGTACAGAGCGTGTTCTTTATTGTTCGCGGTTTTTGTGAAAGTTCTTCAAAAATTTTTCTTCAAACTTCATATTTAGCCATTTAGCAGTTTCACCTGTTCCATTTTTTGCATATTTGTAATTGTTGCGAATAATTTCAAAGGCTTCCTCAAACATTTTAATACACTGAAACGATATAAATTTTTAATATGAATAATTTCTTGGTAATATTATCAGGAAAATATCTAGAATACTTGCACTTGTCTAACTTTTATCTAATTTCTCGAACTGGGGGGATGCTGGATACGAGGAAGGGCATAATCCAAGCCTCACCCACAAAACTTTATATATATATATATATATATATATCCTTGTGCAAAAGGTGGGGACAGGGATACAATCAAAATTCCGATGATAAAATCAAACTAATGCTTTACTGGAGAATTACTTGCTTTATGCAATGCAATTTTATATTTTATTTGTTTTAATCCCAAGCTTCCTATAATTTTTTTGAAATCTACGATGGTTCTTAGAAAAAGTTGTATAAACACACTTAGCTCATGAACAAATAAATAAATCCAAAATCTGCCATGATCTCTAACTTTGAGCTCGGTATACCTAGGCAATGACAAATGGCTAAATAGTCAAGGTCAGTTGTTGCTCCCATAGGCCTTAGGCATGCTTATTCCCTGAATGTTATGTTTGGCAAAAATTTGAAGTTTCTTAAAGATTTTCATTAAAATACATAGCAAATACACCCTAGTACTTCCGACACAGGAATAACCGGAACTCAATATATTAAAAGTATTAATGATAGTTTTGCATTTTTTTCTAATGTATATTTAATTTTACGATGATACTAAATTTATTTTACTATTTAAAAAACAAATTATTTACGCTTATTAGTTTAAATACATATAGTTAAGATTATTAAATCAAAAAGCATGCTTTATATGCATGTAGTTTTACTGATCTTGTGTACAATGATGAGTAAGGATGTTCATACCATGCCTAACCCACACCAGTGATTGGCATATTTATAATCTGTTTAACAGATCTGTCAAAATGTTGGTTTGAAAACTATATAAATATATTCTAAACTCTGTTATTCGATAATAATTAACATATTTCGGCGAAATAACACGAATTTTGCTCTCTTTATTACCCTCCACTGCCAATGTTCAACAAATTTTTTTGAAAAGCATAATCTTTTTGCGATAATCGGAAAACCTGTCTCTATTCCGATGGTATTTTTATTGCTTTTCTTTTCTGTTATTCAATAAGAACATCGGTTAAATAAATGTATTATACTTTCTGGTAATTTTAATAATATCGTCAACACTGACCCACACTCACATTTACATTTGATTTATATATATTCCATATTCGCACTGTCAATGTGCTGTACACACATTAACCCCACACATACTGTTTTTTGTTATTTGATGAAAAAATTTCAATGATAATATACACAAGATTCAATTCAAAAAGAAAATAACCCAAAAAATAATCTGAATTTTGAGTACTGCACAGTAGAAAAAAGGGGTGTTGTGGCAACCCTAAATTGATAGCTGTGAAACTCAAGGATAACAATTTAAATGAGCATTACGCATATGTTTGAATTTTTAAATCTAATTTACGTGTTATAGCTTAAGTCATGCTCAAATTACGCCCACACTTAACTATGTATAGTCACCTAATAAAAAAGTAAAAAATAAGAATCACTAAGAAGACCTGGGATCAGAATTCAATTCTAAAACTAGAAAAAAACACTGTTCTATGACGAAATGACTATTAATTAAAGGATTCTAGAAAAATGCATAAACTACAGTGCTTAAGGTGTACGAACGATTTTTGTGGGACTGGGTACTGTTCCTAATCCACAAAAATCATAGGATAATCCGTATGGGATAGGTTACAATGTGATTGAATATTCCTAATATAGTCTATTTGCTAAACTACGGTATGTAACTCCTCGAATCGGTATTTAACTGTTCAGCTAAATTAATTTATACAAAAATTTAGCATTTTTAAACATTCTGGGTTTCTAAATACGGTGCTACACTCCCTGCTGATCTCGTTTGTTCGTTTCTCAACCTTTCACTTTACTGTGATGTGTTTTCTGATGCATGGAAAACGCTAATATTAGACATATTCCTAAGAAGGCAAACCCTAAGGAGCTGAAGGGTTTGCGGCCAATATCGCTCACACATATTCTTTCTCGGGTGTTTGAAAGAATGGTATCTGACAAAGTTGTTACTTACTCATATCACAGATCATTAAGCGCTCTGCAGCTTGGTTTTCTTAAACAAAGTTCAACTGCGTGCGCACTGATAAAGATCCTGCCATCAGATCTACAAATTCAGAAGCAGCCATGACTATTGCAGAGTAATTACGATGGACATGTCTAAAGCATTCGACACAGTTAGCCACACACAAATTATTGACGGTCTATCTAGATTAAATCCTCCCATCAATCCTCATATTATGAAGTGGTATTCCAGTTCCCTCTCTATATGAAGCCATTTTATCACTATAAATGGCCAACATTCTGCAGTTCGTTATATTGAACTTGGAATTCCTCAGGGAAACATCAGTGGTCCTGTCTCTTTTAACTTTTCTGTCGATAACACCTATCGAATAGAAGCCATAGCTAACCTCACATTATCAGTTTTTGCTGACGAAAATAGCCTTACTATAGCTTGCTCGTATAGGAGTAATTTCGTAATCAATTCTCTTGAGGCTCATTTCTTAGCTAAGAACCTTCATTTTAATCGTAGCAAGACCAGTGACCTTTTTATTAACTTTGGTCGAAGTTCTGTCCCTGAGTTGCAAGATATCACACTACAATCTGTACTGAAATTGCTTGGTGTGTACTTTGAAGAGGTACTTTCATTTTCTCATCGCATTAAGAGCATGGCTAAAAAAGCTACTAGTAAGTTGTATTTATTGCTGAAATTGAGACATCTTGGATTTAGCCAATATGAGTTAGAAGCACTATACTTAGCATTAGTTATGCCCTCGCTAACATATTGTTGTTCAGTTTGGGGAGGTTCCTTGAAATCCTTCTTGTTGCTCTTAGATAAAGTTCACACAAAATCTACTCTGAACGAGAGCTTTCTCTATTTCCATATCGGCTCCTTTGTGGAATGAAAATCTAGTATTTTTATAGCTTAAGTGGATGTTTTTATCCGTTTTAAAATATATAATAATTATTACTATTATTTGGAACCAGATCACTTTTCATCGCATCCTATATTGACAAGATGTTGAGGTAAGTATCTTAAATTTTACTCCATTTTTATCAAATATTTCTAACTTAAACATTAATGTTATTCTTAAGTTTTTGCAAATTCCTTAATATTTTGTTGAAATAACAAAAGCATTATGTTTTTAACATAAACTGAACCAAGCAAGAGCAACCTGGTCATAATAATCTCATGTCTAGGCCAAGTGAATGTGGTAACATTTAACTGTAGCAGCCTTCTGTCAAATAAAAAGCGCATTGCACTTACCAACTTTCTGAGTATAGAACACTCTGATATTTTATGTGTTACTGAAATTTGGTTGGACAACGACTTTAGAGGCCAAATCGTCCTAAATATTAGTCACCGAACAATAGCACGGGTTGACAGATCCACTGGTGGACATGGTGGGACTGCCATTTATGCAAAACCGGTTTACAATGTCTTTGTATTGAAACTGGATTAGAATCATTATCGGGAATTATTTTAGACATTGACAACTACTCCACTCTAATAACCTGCCTTTATAATTTACCTAGAAACAGCGCTTTCCGTATCCGCTGGCTTACAATTACAAAAAACCTACGTCGAATTATCTCATCATTCCGTGGACGCATACTTCTTACTGGAGATTTTAACGAGCCTGATGCGTGCTAGACAGAATTCTACATCGTTGATGAATCCTTTAATTGCTTTATTGATCTCACGCTCGAATATTCAATGATTCAACAAGTGAATGTACAAAGTCATGAGTCTGGCAATACTCTTGATCTGGTATTTTCAAATTCTGATGACATTATTGTAAAGAAGGAATGCATGCAATACAAAGGGTATCATTCTCAGATCATTTAGCGATTCGTTCAGTTATCATGACTAAAAGCTGTACAACAACTTCGCAAGAATATTCGGTTTTGCTGAAAAGCAACTTCGCGGCTGTAAATGAGCTGCTCATTACATCACTGTTTTCGATATCTTTTGCATAACCGACCCACAATATATTGATCATTAGTTTTGATGAACTTTCAAGTCTCCTCTCGCGTTTTTATGCCAAAAAGAGAACAAAGAGAATGAAATTTCCATTCTTTTATTCTTTCCACACTATTCACAAAACTAATCGTGTATCAACAGCTAAGCGAGCTGGAAACGAATCAATGACCAGCAACATCAACTCTCAGACTCAATTAACCTGGATACTGTGGTGTTTATTGAAGGCTTTGTTGATAAGAACAACAGTCTCCCTGACTGCTACAAACTAATAAGAACACTCAAATCACACGAAGAACTTCCTTAGAAATTGCAGTATGAAGGAAAAGACATTATTGGTCCTGAACAGAAACGCTAAGCTATCATTTTTCGAAATGCTACGAACCCCAAAGTGTAACTTTTCAAGATTTCTGTCAGGTGCTTCACAATAGCATATCATTTTCAATATATGATGTTGCACTTGCCCTGAAATCATGCTCACTTGGTTGTGGCCTAGATAGGCTCCCTGGAGAATTTCTGAGATTTGCATTTCAGGGTCTGGCATTCCACGTCTTTAAACTTTTCTTTTCGCTCTTTTTCCAAGAAGTCTTTCCCGAAAGCTGGAAAATAGCATATGTTCGGCCAGTATTTATAGGCGGCTCACACAGTACACTAACCAAATGTTGTCCCATAAGCATCCTTCCAAAGTTTTGCCTGGTTTTTGAAAAAATAATTTTTAATGAACCCTATCCAATTATCACACAATGATTATCTGACAAACAATATTGATTTACACCAAAGGGAAGTACAATCTCTCAATTGGTTTGCATTTCAAAATGATATATATGATAATTTTGACAATTGGCGAAAACATATTGTTTTTACCTGCCTTATTCAATTTAAAGTTCTTATAATGTTAAATAAGCTCTTTGCAGGCAAGATTGACTTTCCGGTCTGGAATTACATTTCGATGAAATATTCAGACAAGCTCTACGGAATCTACAGCGAGCTTCCTTAGTCCTTAAACTAGTTCGCACAAAGATTTCCGATTCCAATTTCTTTAATCGAGCAGCAAAGCTAGCAAATTCCCTTCACAAATATACTTCACTGGACATATTTAGCCAACGATCATTTTTTAAGAGTGAACTGAAATCACTGTTTTTTAAATTTGGAAATGATCACTATGATTGTTATATTAATCATTTTATGTTTTAGTGCCATTTTTGTGCAATTTAAGTCTTTTACTACTCTACTACTATTTTCGGCCAGTTATTTTGTACAGCTCCGCCGACTTAAATAACTTCTGAAAAGTAGGTGCTCACTCACTATAGGCAATCCATGTTAAATTTATTTAAGCATTAACACTTTGAGTTTATTAGTTCTTGACTACTTTGATTTCCCTTGATCATCATCAATGGTGCCACTGAGCTCCTTCCAAGTGTAAGTGGGTTGTTTACAAATGTACCTACTTTCCAATGAAGAAAATCTATATCACAACCTCCTATAGTACTACATAGTACTGGAGTTTTTTAGTAAGCCTAGAAGACTGGATATTAAGTAGCCCCTATTTGTTGCTATATTTTAAGATGCTTTGTTAATTGTTTTGTTAATACATGTCGTTTCATTGTTATCAAAAGTGACCCTAGCTCCTTTTGACTAGACCTGAATAACTTTTTTGAGTGGCCCTGGCTATGCGGCTGCTCTAAATAGACACAAAAAAACTCATGAAACAAAGGATGCAAATTACAAAGTAAGTGCGTAAATTAATATTTTTAAGAATAAGATATCTTTATTCAGATAAATATTGACACTTAGAAACTGAATAGTGTCAATAAATACACAAGCATACAATTCCTAACGATACTACTCAAAAATAGAAAAAAACCTTTTACGTTTATGGTTAAAGACAATTTGACTCTTTAACATTTCTGGTCATTTACATCTAGTGAAACATTGATTAGTACCACTCCAATTTTCTAATACATATGATATAAGTCTTCGGGTTAATTCGAATTGACGTCGGCTTCAGAACAAAGATTATAATGTTAGTGATTGTGAAAATAAAATATTTGCAGTGCGAGGCTTTAGAGCTATAATATATATATATATATAATATTTAGAACTTTGATTTGAATACGCACGGTTAAATAAAATTTTAAAAAACTGATTTATCGGAACGATTAATCAATTAATATAAAATTGACATTTTCGCACATCTAATCTGTACGAAATCACGATAATATCAATGAATCATGTAAATGAATGATTCGTAATTTGCCCTCAATGTCTAATGATAGACATGGGCCAAAATATAGGCCTAAGCCAAGGTCGGCCCCTTTCAATTGAATGCTGATTTATTCCATTTAAGCCCATTTTATGATACTTCCGTTCTAAAAAAATTTTTTTGTTTACAAGTCGAATTTTATAAATTTAAAAATTTAAAATATAAATGTTTTTTAAACACATTGCTTGTAAATTGTATTACATTTACTATATTTGGGTAAATTTAAACTCTCAATAGCTTTACTTCGTTTGTATTTGTACAATATAAATTTTGATTTGCACAATGTACAACAATAAATGTATACTGTATATATGTACAAGTTTTACAAACTAAGATACACTAAGGACAGCTTAAAGGAAAAATTAAAATTACACTATACATATATACAATTAAAAATTAATTTGAATTTCCGCATGTCACCACGTATTTAATCCATTTTATGTTTCTAATTTGTGCTGGTCTTTGAGAAGATTTTCTTTTAACAGTTTTTTAAATTTGATCAAATTCTTTGCATTTCTTGTGTCCTTGTTAAGTTTGTTCCACAATTTATCGTTGCTGACGGTGAATAAATTTTCATATTGTTTATTTTTTGTTCTAAAATTAATTTGATAATTTATTAGGTGATGCTTGCTTCCGACATTGTTATGGATTTGTTTCAGTGGCGCCATTTCAGAAAATTCTCCAATTTTTACTTAATGTGTACGGCATTTAAAATCACACAAATTTAATCCAACAACTTTGTGGATTTAGAGCAAACTGCGTTAAGATACTTCTACTAGGTAATAGGTATATAACCAACTTGATTTTCATATACAAAAATGTTAGAATATAATGTAACATCCTCCACCTAGCTTATTACGCCGTGTCTAATTACTGTTAAGGAATGCTTGGTAAATTGCGGGTGAGGTGTTACCAATTTGTTGAACCATCAGACTTTCCTCTCTTATTAACTAGTTATGTTAATTAAATAATTGAGTATTAACCATCACTGTTTAGGTGACAGAGCAGTATGACGTTTCCTCTTCAGTTCTTCCATGGGCTCCTGCCCGAAGCCGATCTCCACAAGACAGCTCCCTTCCTTCTTGACCAATGATTGAGTCCACGGCACCACCTCAGCTCAACTGGAATTAGTTATGTGTACCCTACGTTAGCTCGGTGTGTGCACTCAAGTAAAGTTGTAACTGACTTAAACTCAAAGTTGTAAAGTGTTTGTTGTTTTGATTTAGTAAAAGCAACCGGGCATTGACACTAACTGCATTTACAAAATATTAGAATAGCCATTACTGTAAAACTAT
>CABFPE010000947.1:143949-209082 GCA_900660155.1 Hofstenia miamia | reverse complement strand
TTACAATACTGAAAAGTGAACAATAAGTGGAAAACTTAGATTAAGTTTAACATTAAAACATTCTTGAATAATCTCATTCTTCGATTAAATTTGAAGGCAAGGCTTAATATTTGATATAATTATTTCCCTTTCTCCTTAATTGTTTTGTCTTTGCAATAAATGCTTAGCTACTAAAACGTTTCTTATTAGTAGTAAGGTTTGCAATTTACATAGGGAAAATTATAAAGTGTTTGAGAAGATTTTGAATTAAAAATTTAAGATAGAATTCTAGTCCATACTTTGTCCAGATCAGTACAAAAAGCTGATTCGAATTTTCATTTTTTCAGCAACTAAACACAACTTCAAATTTATAGAATTCCCAGCATTTGTTGCAGGTGATTGGTAAAAATTTGTTTTTAGACCATATCCCCCATAGTAAAAGTACATCTCTGAGTTGCAAAAACATAAGGCAGTAGAGGTGACATTCTCGAAAGTGATTCGTGAAGTTTTAGTATTAATATTTTTCAATATAATTGTTCTTTCAAATATAGTTAAAACAATCTATGCTGTCTTAAAACCTAATCCGAAATCTTAAACTTGATAGCATTAAATCACATATATTTTTCTTTCTACATAAAAATGAAGTCAATTTATTGGGATAAATTCATTTGGGAATATAGCTGTATATGATGAACTTAGAAATTTCAAGTTTGACACATTTTCAATAGAAACTTAAACGAAAAAGACCTTTAACTTTACTAAATATTTTACTTAACTTAAAACCGTTTTACAAAAGAATGAAAAAAATATGAAAACGCTATCAGATGTTTGTGTTATTTGGTCAATTTAGATATCGCAGAGACAGACGGGTAGGACCTCTATAGTAATAAAGTAATTACACCTGCTAGTAATAAAATCTGTCTTTATCACACAAGTTTTTCTCAAATACTATGCCCATTATCAAATAAAATGCTTATTTATGAATTATTACGTGCATAAATTTATATAGAAGGCATAAAGGTTCTTAAATTAAACATATTGATTATTTCATTTTTTCATAAACCTATCATCAATCCATTTTTCAAAAAAATATTTCTAATATAAACTTACCCTCATGAAGACGTGCATCACGTAGTTTCTTTCTATTGTGTGATAGTTATTTGACAATTTTTTAATTGTAGTTTCTTTTCCAATGATGCTTTGAGTACTGGCAAACATCATTGAAAGAAACTGAATTTGTGACTTATTGAAATTAAATATATAATTGGCCTTAATGAATCAATTTACACTGCTAAGTAAGTGCAAATTAGAAAAGAGGAATTCTCATTAGTATGGCAATAATGATTAGTTGATATTTTAACTGTTTTTCTAGAATTAAGGAAGCTCCTTAAATAATTCAAGAATTGTTTAAAAATAAAGAAAATCTACACGGAATGATTATATACTATATATATATATATATATATATATATTGTGCTCAGATTTATGCTATGCGACCGGTTTCGATTTAAAATCATCGTCAATACAAATTTTGTGGTAATATAATTTACAATTCACTACATTTAATTTTGTTAAATATGCATTCACTAAAAGATATTCAATATGTTGGTCGTTCTTTGTTTATTCATTAGTCTTTGTTCATTTGATTTCCTAATAATTAGGGTTTCAGAAATCTTAGTATTAGGTGTTCTCATAATGATCTTAAAATTATTGATGTTTGCTCGATGTTGGCGAGTATAAAGTTCGGAATTTAAGTGCCCTGTTAGATGTTCATTAACCCAAGTTTGAAGATGTCGCTTAGCTTCACCGAAGATAAGAATGGTGACATTCTTCACATGTAAACTTGTATACAATTGATAAAACAAGCATCTCTTGAATCGGATCTTTGTTGTGAAATATATCTCAGGTCTTCTTAGTTTTTAATATTGGGCTTATTCTTGTGTATCTTAATTTCGCATTAATTTTATTTATTCTTAAATTTAACAATTTATTCGGAATATGTCAGTTTATGATAAACTTACAAACTTCAAGTATGACACATTTTCAAATGAAACAATGGAAAAAAAAGTTAAATTTATGAAATATTTTATTTAGCTTAATATCGTTTTACAAAAGAATAAAAAAACATAGAAATTACCAGATCAGATTTTATGTGAGAAGTCCTTTAAGTTATTGTGAATAAAATCATTCTTATAGTACTCTAGTATTTTCTTCCAATTGTGTGATACTTATTTGTAAATTTTTTAGCGGTAGTTTCTTCTCCAAAGATGCTATTTGCAAAACATCATTGAAAAAAATGAACTTGTGATTTAATGAATTTAAATATGTTATTAACCGTATAAATCAGTTTCAACTGCTAAGTAAGTGCAAATTAGAAGAGAGGAATTCTCATTAGTATTGACAATAATGATTAGTTTATATTTTAACAGTTTTTCTAGAATTCAGGAAGCTCTTTGGTTAATTCAATAAAACTGAATAAAGAAATGCTAATACTTAGCCACATCGTCAATTGCTATGTTGAAGACCAAGTGTGAAAATGTGGTCAAGCATGTCAACGAAATCACTGGCTTTGGAGGTTCGGAGTTTTAATCGGGGCATGATTTCAAGCCCAAGTCCTCTAAGCCAATACCTAACCCGTTCAAATTCGCAAAATTCGGGCCCAAGCCCTGTCCGAGCCCTCCATATCCAAAAAATCAATGTAAGATTTTTTGTAAGCAAATGAAATTGATTGAAGCTAACGAATGCTAAGTCAATTTTTGAGATAATTGCAATTCTTGTAGTCGTGGATTTACTCTTTAATGTATAATTAGTCAATTGAATATTATTAGTTGATATAATATTGTAATGTAAGAGAAAGAATATATTTATTAATTAAACTTTGAAAAATTATGGATCCGTTGTGCAGAAATTTCATACCCAGGCCCGGCCCGGGCCAATTTTATTTTTTGTGTTTCAGCCCTGTTGCAACTCTGTGGAGGTTTTGCATGCTATTTGAATACTTTGTCAACATATTTGATGATATTTTACTGTTATTTCTTTATCACCCTTTGAATTCTTGAACTTGCAAAATCAAATTTTTCATTCGTAAAGTTCTGAAGTCAAGCCTGATATTCTGTTGAAACAATTAATTCACACAGCGCAACTTAGGGCTTCAAATTGACGTTCGCAATGAGCTTTCAAACAATTTTGGAAAAATAGTCAAAAAATTGTACAAAAAAACAAAGAAAATCTACACGGAATACAAAAATTATATATATATATATATATATGGATATATCAAACATAAAAATATATATGTAAACATAAGAAATATCAGTTTTTATGAAATACAAAGATGAAAACATATAAAGACGAATGATATACCAAAACTAAATATATATATATACATACGAAATATAAATTTTTGTGAAATACAAAGATTAGAATATACAAATATATATATATGCCTATACATAAGAAATATACGTTTTTATGAAATACATAGATGAGAACATATAAAGACGAATGATATACCTAACCTAAATATATATGTATACATACGAAATATATGTTTTTATGAAATACAAAAATTAGAATATACAAAGACAATGGATATATCAAACATAAAAATATATATGTAAACATAAGAAATATCAGTTTTTATGAAATACAAAGATGAAAACATATAAAGACGAATGATATACCAAAACTAAATATATATATATACATACGAAATATAAATTTTTGTGAAATACAAAGATTAGAATATACAAATATATATATATGCCTATACATAAGAAATATACGTTTTTATGAAATACATAGATGAGAACATATAAAGACGAATGATATACCTAACCTAAATATATATGTATACATACGAAATATATGTTTTTATGAAATACAAAAATTAGAATATACAAAGACAATGGATATATCAAACATAAAAATATATATGTAAACATAAGAAATATCAGTTTTTATGAAATACAAAGATGAAAACATATAAAGACGAATGATATACCAAAACTAAATATATATATATACATACGAAATATAAATTTTTGTGAAATACAAAGATTAGAATATACAAATATATATATATGCCTATACATAAGAAATATACGTTTTTATGAAATACATAGATGAGAACATATAAAGACGAATGATATACCTAACCTAAATATATATGTATACATACGAAATATATGTTTTTATGAAATACAAAAATTAGAATATACAAAGACAATGGATATATCAAACATAAAAATATATATGTAAACATAAGAAATATCAGTTTTTATGAAATACAAAGATGAAAACATATAAAGACGAATGATATACCAAAACTAAATATATATATATACATACGAAATATAAATTTTTGTGAAATACAAAGATTAGAATATACAAATATATATATATGCCTATACATAAGAAATATACGTTTTTATGAAATACATAGATGAGAACATATAAAGACGAATGATATACCTAACCTAAATATATATGTATACATACGAAATATATGTTTTTATGAAATACAAAAATTAGAATATACAAAGACAATGGATATATCAAACATAAAAATATATATGTAAACATAAGAAATATCAGTTTTTATGAAATACAAAGATGAAAACATATAAAGACGAATGATATACCAAAACTAAATATATATATATACATACGAAATATAAATTTTTGTGAAATACAAAGATTAGAATATACAAATATATATATATGCCTATACATAAGAAATATACGTTTTTATGAAATACATAGATGAGAACATATAAAGACGAATGATATACCTAACCTAAATATATATGTATACATACGAAATATATGTTTTTATGAAATACAAAAATTAGAATATACAAAGACAATGGATATATCAAACATAAAAATATATATGTAAACATAAGAAATATCAGTTTTTATGAAATACAAAGATGAAAACATATAAAGACGAATGATATACCAAAACTAAATATATATATATACATACGAAATATAAATTTTTGTGAAATACAAAGATTAGAATATACAAATATATATATATGCCTATACATAAGAAATATACGTTTTTATGAAATACATAGATGAGAACATATAAAGACGAATGATATACCTAACCTAAATATATATGTATACATACGAAATATATGTTTTTATGAAATACAAAAATTAGAATATACAAAGACAATGGATATATCAAACATAAAAATATATATGTAAACATAAGAAATATCAGTTTTTATGAAATACAAAGATGAAAACATATAAAGACGAATGATATACCAAAACTAAATATATATATATACATACGAAATATAAATTTTTGTGAAATACAAAGATTAGAATATACAAATATATATATATGCCTATACATAAGAAATATACGTTTTTATGAAATACATAGATGAGAACATATAAAGACGAATGATATACCTAACCTAAATATATATGTATACATACGAAATATATGTTTTTATGAAATACAAAAATTAGAATATACAAAGACAATGGATATATCAAACATAAAAATATATATGTAAACATAAGAAATATCAGTTTTTATGAAATACAAAGATGAAAACATATAAAGACGAATGATATACCAAAACTAAATATATATATATACATACGAAATATAAATTTTTGTGAAATACAAAGATTAGAATATACAAATATATATATATGCCTATACATAAGAAATATACGTTTTTATGAAATACATAGATGAGAACATATAAAGACGAATGATATACCTAACCTAAATATATATGTATACATACGAAATATATGTTTTTATGAAATACAAAAATTAGAATATACAAAGACAATGGATATATCAAACATAAAAATATATATGTAAACATAAGAAATATCAGTTTTTATGAAATACAAAGATGAAAACATATAAAGACGAATGATATACCAAAACTAAATATATATATATACATACGAAATATAAATTTTTGTGAAATACAAAGATTAGAATATACAAATATATATATATGCCTATACATAAGAAATATACGTTTTTATGAAATACATAGATGAGAACATATAAAGACGAATGATATACCTAACCTAAATATATATGTATACATACGAAATATATGTTTTTATGAAATACAAAAATTAGAATATACAAAGACAATGGATATATCAAACATAAAAATATATATGTAAACATAAGAAATATCAGTTTTTATGAAATACAAAGATGAAAACATATAAAGACGAATGATATACCAAAACTAAATATATATATATACATACGAAATATAAATTTTTGTGAAATACAAAGATTAGAATATACAAATATATATATATGCCTATACATAAGAAATATACGTTTTTATGAAATACATAGATGAGAACATATAAAGACGAATGATATACCTAACCTAAATATATATGTATACATACGAAATATATGTTTTTATGAAATACAAAAATTAGAATATACAAAGACAATGGATATATCAAACATAAAAATATATATGTAAACATAAGAAATATCAGTTTTTATGAAATACAAAGATGAAAACATATAAAGACGAATGATATACCAAAACTAAATATATATATATACATACGAAATATAAATTTTTGTGAAATACAAAGATTAGAATATACAAATATATATATATGCCTATACATAAGAAATATACGTTTTTATGAAATACATAGATGAGAACATATAAAGACGAATGATATACCTAACCTAAATATATATGTATACATACGAAATATATGTTTTTATGAAATACAAAAATTAGAATATACAAAGACAATGGATATATCAAACATAAAAATATATATGTAAACATAAGAAATATCAGTTTTTATGAAATACAAAGATGAAAACATATAAAGACGAATGATATACCAAAACTAAATATATATATATACATACGAAATATAAATTTTTGTGAAATACAAAGATTAGAATATACAAATATATATATATGCCTATACATAAGAAATATACGTTTTTATGAAATACATAGATGAGAACATATAAAGACGAATGATATACCTAACCTAAATATATATGTATACATACGAAATATATGTTTTTATGAAATACAAAAATTAGAATATACAAAGACAATGGATATATCAAACATAAAAATATATATGTAAACATAAGAAATATCAGTTTTTATGAAATACAAAGATGAAAACATATAAAGACGAATGATATACCAAAACTAAATATATATATATACATACGAAATATAAATTTTTGTGAAATACAAAGATTAGAATATACAAATATATATATATGCCTATACATAAGAAATATACGTTTTTATGAAATACATAGATGAGAACATATAAAGACGAATGATATACCTAACCTAAATATATATGTATACATACGAAATATATGTTTTTATGAAATACAAAAATTAGAATATACAAAGACAATGGATATATCAAACATAAAAATATATATGTAAACATAAGAAATATCAGTTTTTATGAAATACAAAGATGAAAACATATAAAGACGAATGATATACCAAAACTAAATATATATATATACATACGAAATATAAATTTTTGTGAAATACAAAGATTAGAATATACAAATATATATATATGCCTATACATAAGAAATATACGTTTTTATGAAATACATAGATGAGAACATATAAAGACGAATGATATACCTAACCTAAATATATATGTATACATACGAAATATATGTTTTTATGAAATACAAAAATTAGAATATACAAAGACAATGGATATATCAAACATAAAAATATATATGTAAACATAAGAAATATCAGTTTTTATGAAATACAAAGATGAAAACATATAAAGACGAATGATATACCAAAACTAAATATATATATATACATACGAAATATAAATTTTTGTGAAATACAAAGATTAGAATATACAAATATATATATATGCCTATACATAAGAAATATACGTTTTTATGAAATACATAGATGAGAACATATAAAGACGAATGATATACCTAACCTAAATATATATGTATACATACGAAATATATGTTTTTATGAAATACAAAAATTAGAATATACAAAGACAATGGATATATCAAACATAAAAATATATATGTAAACATAAGAAATATCAGTTTTTATGAAATACAAAGATGAAAACATATAAAGACGAATGATATACCAAAACTAAATATATATATATACATACGAAATATAAATTTTTGTGAAATACAAAGATTAGAATATACAAATATATATATATGCCTATACATAAGAAATATACGTTTTTATGAAATACATAGATGAGAACATATAAAGACGAATGATATACCTAACCTAAATATATATGTATACATACGAAATATATGTTTTTATGAAATACAAAAATTAGAATATACAAAGACAATGGATATATCAAACATAAAAATATATATGTAAACATAAGAAATATCAGTTTTTATGAAATACAAAGATGAAAACATATAAAGACGAATGATATACCAAAACTAAATATATATATATACATACGAAATATAAATTTTTGTGAAATACAAAGATTAGAATATACAAATATATATATATGCCTATACATAAGAAATATACGTTTTTATGAAATACATAGATGAGAACATATAAAGACGAATGATATACCTAACCTAAATATATATGTATACATACGAAATATATGTTTTTATGAAATACAAAAATTAGAATATACAAAGACAATGGATATATCAAACATAAAAATATATATGTAAACATAAGAAATATCAGTTTTTATGAAATACAAAGATGAAAACATATAAAGACGAATGATATACCAAAACTAAATATATATATATACATACGAAATATAAATTTTTGTGAAATACAAAGATTAGAATATACAAATATATATATATGCCTATACATAAGAAATATACGTTTTTATGAAATACATAGATGAGAACATATAAAGACGAATGATATACCTAACCTAAATATATATGTATACATACGAAATATATGTTTTTATGAAATACAAAAATTAGAATATACAAAGACAATGGATATATCAAACATAAAAATATATATGTAAACATAAGAAATATCAGTTTTTATGAAATACAAAGATGAAAACATATAAAGACGAATGATATACCAAAACTAAATATATATATATACATACGAAATATAAATTTTTGTGAAATACAAAGATTAGAATATACAAATATATATATATGCCTATACATAAGAAATATACGTTTTTATGAAATACATAGATGAGAACATATAAAGACGAATGATATACCTAACCTAAATATATATGTATACATACGAAATATATGTTTTTATGAAATACAAAAATTAGAATATACAAAGACAATGGATATATCAAACATAAAAATATATATGTAAACATAAGAAATATCAGTTTTTATGAAATACAAAGATGAAAACATATAAAGACGAATGATATACCAAAACTAAATATATATATATACATACGAAATATAAATTTTTGTGAAATACAAAGATTAGAATATACAAATATATATATATGCCTATACATAAGAAATATACGTTTTTATGAAATACATAGATGAGAACATATAAAGACGAATGATATACCTAACCTAAATATATATATGTATACATATGAAATATACGTTTTTATGAAATACAAAAATTAGAATATACAAAGAGGAATGTCATATTAAACATAAATATATATGTATACATAAGAAATATACTTTTTTATGCAATACAAAAATGAGAACATATAAAGACGAATGATATATGAAACCTAAATACATATGTATACATACAAAATATACATTTTTATGAAATACAAAAATTAGAATATACTAAGAGGAATGTCATATCAAACATAAATATATATGTATACATAAGAAATATACGTTTTTATGAAATACAAAAATGAGAACATATAAAGACGAATGATATATGAAACCTAAATACATATGTATACATACGAAATATACGTTTTTATGAAATACAAAAATTAGAATATACAAAGAGGAATGTCATATCAATCATAAATATATATGTATACATAAGAAATATAGGTTTTTATTAAATGCAAAATCAGAATATACACAAACAAATTAATATCTAACCTAAATATACATTTATATCTAAAAATATACATTTCAACATATAGAAATCAGGCTTATAATTAAATATTCTAAGGATACATGTATTCTAACCATACACATTTCTAATTTAGCAAAACTGTAGTTTATGTTTAAATGAAGCATATTTGCAATTTACTTTACAGGATTTGAGGCATACCTGAGGTATAGCCTTTACCCAATCTCTAGTTTCTTAAACTGGAATTTATAGTCTAGGACAATTGATTATTATTACAACTGCATTTAACTATGAAATTAATTACAAAACATATGTTACTTAAATATTTGTTTAACTATGAAATTGATGCCTTTTGTCGTGGACTCTGAGAATAGCAACATCTGGAGAGGAATTTAATTTTAGTCAAATCACCACCTAGGGGTTACAATGCAATTAAGTTAATCTTATTTATGACAATAAAACGTTGACAATACCACAACATGTTTGCAAAGATATAATTATTTGTCTGAATTTTTTTATAACTTAGATAAGATAATATAAATAAACAAATTAAGCTAAGGATTATTCACAATTAATGTATTAAAAAACACGTAAAAATCGTTCAAACAAAAAATTTACACTACTTGACAAATTTTTGATACGGTCTTCCACTAGAAGTAGATTGCTCATTGCAAAATTTTTTAAGAAACAATTAAAAGATATTATCTGTGAGGACCTAATTTTCAAGATGAAGCACAAACAGCAATTAAAAGCTGCCATGTTCGCCAAATATGCATTTCTAATCACCTGGTGTAATTATCATATGGCATTTATAATTAATCACTTGCTCTGTATACAGACTGGAAAGAGGATTTGCAGCGTAAGTTTTTGTCACATTGCACATTTACTATGTAAGAATCAGATATATTTAGAAACTTTTAACCAATATATCACGAGCTTCTTAAAAACTAAAAGTTAATTCTAGGATCTATTAGTGGTGTGAATCGGACAGTTCTGTGGCATCTCACCCCAAAATCTAAAATTGAATGATGTAATCAACTACGTGGAGATAACACATTAAAATTATTATATTATGAATTGTATACATTAAATTTTTTTTTTAGATTCTACAAAATATCACAGAAAGCGCAGTAGTAATTTGTCATTCATGAAGACGTTATGCAACAGGCAGTCTCAGCTGTTTGTTCAGGAAGATTGAAGTTGTTCACAGCATCGCGAGAATTTATCATACTTCGCACTACACTACGGAGGAATCTAACTAAAAGGATAAGCAGAAAGCCTGGTTGACAAACAATTATTCAAAAAGTTCATGAAGATATTTTGTGTGAATAAATTATATATTTATGTAAAAGAGGATTTCCTTTGATGATCTCTCAGATGTGAGGAACCTTGCCTACATGTATGCTTCTATTTTGAAGAGACGCAAAAGTCATACCCTGCATTGTGGGACCAAACAAAACTACAAGTTATTATTGGGGGTTCTCATTTAAACAACACCATTCTAATGTAAGTCTACGCACGACTGAGAATATATCAACTTCAAGGGCTGAAGCTTTCACAAAGAAAAGGTGAAGCAATTCTTTTTGGATTTGGAAGAAATTTATACATTAATGAACATCAGTGAAAGACCAGGTGTAATCAATAATTGTGATGAAACGGGGCTTTCAATGGTTCCTTGTAAAAATAAGACGGTCGTTGCAGAAAAAGGCATGAAGCTTGTACAACGTGTTCGAGTTGGAGGAAGAGGGACATTAACCACATTAGGTCCCTGCTCAAACGCCATGAGCCAGTTATTACCACTATTTTTTGTTTTCAAAGGCTCTGAACCTCCAGATATAGACCAATTTCCAGTAAATTAATCTTTGATTTGCTTAAAGCCTGGTTACATGAACTCAGAACTCTTCTTAAAGTTCATGCAGCACTTTCAAACTTATAGAAAAAGCCCTGGTGATCCCTGTATTCTTGTGTTAGATGGACATGGTTCTCACCTCACAGTTGACACTCTAGAATTTTCAATGGCAAATAAGATTGAATTAATTTGCATCGCACCACATTCAAGTCATCCTCTTCAGCCATTAGATAGTAGTTTTAATGGACCATTGAAGAGTTGTTTTGACTAAGAATGAATTTGGCACTGTGTTTGCTCCTGTTTGGCTAGAAATGTTCAAAAAAATATTTTGTTGATTGAAGGATTTCAGCATTGTGGATTATTTCCACTGAGAAATCCTACAAATGACGATGATTTCCATTATCAAGTTCATACATATCTGTAAATAATGATGTTAATAAAGATATTCCTTGTAGTTCAACATCAGAACAACCAAACCAATCTGCTACAGCAACATTGGCTTTAAAAGTTATTTCACCATCGAACTGCAATTCATCTAACCCAGCACATACAAGACCTCATCAAGCATCTGTAACAAATGAGACATTTATTGCTTCAAAGCGTGAAAGGAGCAACACCAAAAGTAAGCTCTCCAATCCCCAAAAGTCTTCAAAACATAAAATAAATTTAAAGCCAATCTCACAAAATGAGCCCAGTACCAGTAATTGAGAGTACCTTTGCTGTGTCTGCCTTGCCAACTGGAATGCTTCCTGTGCAGTTTAGTTTGAATGTACTTTATGCAAACAATGGGTTTGTGAAGGTTGCTTTGGCACAAAAACGTGTTTTAACTGTTCTATGTAACTTTTGTGAATTGCTATACTTGTGTTAGATAAATATTCGATTTTGTTGTGTAAAATTTCCCCCATTTACTGTCCAATTCACCCCAATGCAGTGTGATGATGTAATGATTAATATTTTTCCCCATTAATTTATTTTTTTGCAAAAATTATGCTAGAAATTTTGCATGTAGTATGGACAACTACTTTGAATAAAAAAATGTATAAAAAATTTTATGTAGATATTGAAAAGGTTGATTCGCAAAAAGTGTGTCCAATTCACCCCAGTTTACCCTATTTTAACTGCTAACAATTAGAGTAATACAATGCATACGTTATATTTTATTTTAATGAATTGCTGCAAATTTACTGTCTGATGTTATATATATTATATACATTATTATAAAAGAACTTCGTTTGGTTGTTAATACACATTTTTAATTGAATTTGTTTAAACTTTTAATTGTCATGTGTTTTATACTGTGATCTATCACCTCATTTGACTATTAATCAATAATTTAGATACTACTGTGTGAAATTGATAACGTGCAAATACACATTGCATATGTTTCCTACAGCATTCCTATCCCAACATAAAGGTTTGACGAATATTATCATTGTTCATTGAACTGTAGATGAACTTCACTATATGAACTTTATCATTTAGTAGTGCATTTTATATTTTCTTTGTAAATAATTTTATTATTTATAAGTGTTCGTTTTCTCTGTATAATGAGAGTATGCATCTGTGGAAGCATGCATTTAAAGTTATTTTAGAAATTATTTTTACTTGGAAATATTTATTAATTCAAATTTTAAAAAAGTTTTTATTTTTGCAATTGACATATGTGTTGTCTGTGAAAATTAATATTAATACATGTTGAAATATACGTCTATACGAAATATATAATATTATACCAAAATGTTGGGTTTTACATCTATGAATTATTTTCCTTAATACAGATTGTTGAATAATTAAAAACATTGTTACAATGAACATGTCATAACTATATGAACAGAAGCAAATACGTCAGTTTACCTAAAAAAATAAAAACTTCGTTAAAAAATTAATTTTGCATAATTTAGTTTTGTCAAAAACATTTATTGTGATCAATTATATTACTTTGCCAAAATCCTAGAAATCAAAAAAAACTTCGTCAAAAATTAATTTGCTCAATTTAGTTTTTGTTGAAAACATTTCATCACTAGATGGCGTCCAATAGAATCACTTCATTTCCACAATAGTCACAGGCAGCGTGTCCCATCTTAGGGTGTCCCAGTGGAATGGGGTCTAGGCCTTCTATACTATGCCATTGTTGGTGCCATTATTGGCCATTGGTGGTAAATGACCACTGGCCCATTGTGGGCTCAACAATGTTTGCCAACCATCATCCATTAGTGGGCCATTAGTTAGCCAATAATGGCCATTAGTGAGCCATTAATGGCACATTAATGGGCCGTTGATGGCAAACAGTAGGTTTTTGATACAATAGCATTAACTTTTATGTGTAGAACAATAATCTTAAATTGTTAAGAAGTTCAAACATTGGTGTTTAACCAAACACAAGCCCAACAAAGGCCAGAATAATAACTTTGAGATAATGCATATTTAATACTAACATTTGCTAGAATTTTGAAAGAATGTTTTGTTTATAAATGATAACAATAAGCATAAAAATCTACGAAATTTAACAAAAATTTTAAATTTTAAAATTAGGTACAATTTTTAAATAATACTATCTTAAGTCGTGAAAAATCTCTTCTGCTCAAGTATAGCTGTTTTATATAACTGTTAATTACAAAGAGTCCAAATATTTATGAATAAATTATTTTTAAAATACGTTTAGCAGGTGTATCACAATTTCTACAAATTAAAAATTTCAAAATATCTTTTCGCAATTCCTTTTATTAAATTAAAAGGAACTAGGAATCAAACTAATGAAGTGACTTTAATTTGCAAGCATCTGTTCATTGATTATTGATTACTAAGGTTGCTACTTATGCCACTAATTGTCCACCAATAGGCCACTGATGGCATCAGTGGTCACAAATATTGCATGTTTCTCATCAGCAGTTTACTGATTATGGCCAATGTAATATTATGATTTGTAATTCGCAACTTGGTATAATTTGATTGAGTTAAGGACAGGGACCTATTATATGGGCCTTGCTCCTGCCCCTCTTTGGGCAGACTACTTTCATGTTATTCTTATTAACTCCGGCTGTCTTTTTGTTTTATTTATTCATTTATACATGGGCAAGCGCGGCATTATGCTAAGAGGGTGAAAAAACTACCTAGGCCTATATTGTAATATCCTCTACCAGGCATTATCACTGTTTATCTACTGTTACTTTATAATGTTAGCTGTGTTATTGCGGGTAAGGATTTACTTGTTGTTACTGCTTGACTAGTTTCTTCTGTTAACTTATGTAACCTAGCATTTACTGCTCACTTTTTAGGT
The DNA here is from genome assembly GCA_900660155.1 of Hofstenia miamia. NCBI lineage: Eukaryota > Metazoa > Xenacoelomorpha > Acoela > Hofsteniidae > Hofstenia > Hofstenia miamia. Next base: position 193,901 of record CABFPE010000947.1, on the reverse strand, counting down.
GACGTAGCTATGCGGTAACCTCTATAACGATCTCCTAGTGGGCATCTGTCCGAAGCAGATCTCCACATCCAGTTTCACCATTCCATCCGATGCTTGAGTGCCACTTCTCAGCTCAATCAAGATAGCTTGTGTACCCTACATTAGCTCGGTGCTTACTCAAGACACGACACAACTCGACTTAAACTCTATTGTGTGAAAGTGTTATATCTATTTGCAACCTGAACTGTTACTAGTTGTTTGTTAAATATTAAATGTAGCCATTACCGAAATATATTGGCTTATTTAAATACATTTTGTTCGAACAACTTCCTAACCTACATTTATAGTTTACTACATGTATGGTCACTTTATCAGTCTATTATGGGTCATTAATTTATAGATCTAAAATAGTAATAAGATAATTCCTAAGGTTTGGTAATCCAACCATTTGCTGACAGTTAATTATCTAATACATGTAGAAATGAAATGCTAGTCGGCTAATCGAGAGAAAACCCCTACCTAACCTATGTGCACTTTTGTGATCTGGCACAAAGACCCTAGAATCGTTCCCTGTGATGTACCCAGACCACTACTAAACACTCCTTGATTAGCTCAACATCGTATTAAATAATATCAAACTGTTAATGAGAAACAAAATAAGAATTCTAAGTAAAATTCTTTATCAAATTCTTACAATGAGTTTCAATCTATTTATAGTAATTCCAAAAGAAGTACCTGTCGATTCAAATTTACTTTCTGCCAAGATGGCGGCTATAAAATAATGTAAACATCATTTATTCAAAAGTATTTTTATAGACAGACACAAATATCTCTTTTTTGACACATATTGTTTCTTAGTTGCATTTTACAAATAAATCTGAAATAATAGCAATTGATTTAATTATAATATTTTTAATCAACTTCTTTTCGATCTTAGTCTCTTCTTGCGACGTTTGCAGCTTATTTCTGATTTCATTTGGATGATGCTACATTATTTTAAGAGCTACTAATGTTTTAGATGTTTTTTCACATATCTCTTTTTTATTTTGGTAGCGGATACAGTTGAAACTGTCTATAACATATTATACTTCACTTTGAACATTTTGCTACTTCCAATTTTCTAATAAACAAGATAAGTACAAAAACAAGTGCTGACAGACCAAGTGATCCAATTATATACTAAACGTTAAGTAAATACATTTGTTATGAAAATTAAATTTGATCAGTCATAATTGTAAATTATGAAATTCATATTTGTTCACTAGATGGCAGCTTGATCTAGCAATGCCATTAATGGACCATTGTCATGCCATTAATGGCTGATGAGAAACTGATAAATAATACTTTTTGAAAATTGAAATCAAACCTTAATGTAATTCTTATGTAATTTACAATAATATTATAATTTCTCTGTAAAATTGTGGAATTATAAGATTTTTAAAACTTTTTGTTTTGTTGGTTACTGTTTGCAAATGAATGGCAAATGAATGGCAAATGAAAGGCCATTATTGGCCAAGGGTGCCAGCAGTGAGCCACTTTTGCACCAATAATGGTTGTTTACTGGGATTGCACTGCTCAAGTGTGAGCCATTTGATTCAACAGTACATGTTAAACCAAAAAAAACACAAAATGGTCAGTTATTTTGCATTGCCTAGTGACATATTATAGATATGTTTGAATGTATGCAAAATGTACTAGCAATGTAGGGGTCAGTGCTTCTGATGATTAATAGAGATGAAACAGTTACTCGCAAGGATAGTAATTTATTATGGGGATAGATTGGACTTCACTGAGGGTATGGGATTTCACACTAGCTAAAATTTCACAATAACATATTTTCAAAAACGAAAATGTTAGTTTAAAAATTTATTGATCTAAATACGCAAATGCAATGTCATTTGTTAAATACAGGTGAATAGCAAACTATTCTTAATCTCAAGAAATGCGAGGATTGAGCAAACATTTGAAAGATTCTAATTGATAAACGCAATGCGATTACTATAGTGATATTCATCTATTTTAACTGTTAACAAATACAGTGATGCAACATATAAAGTTATATCAGAGTAATTTCTAACAGTTAAAGTAGCTGAATTTGAGTATCTGACAAAAATCATACCATTACAGGCTTTCAAAATGATCAATCAATGCACCAATTATGCGTCATTAAAGTATAATATTAGCATTTAAAACTTCAATTGAACAACAGTGCTTGAAAGTCATTTGAGCTTAGACTTTATGATCATTTACAATAACTTAAAATGCAAAGAACATTTAGATAGTATTTCATAAGTTATTTAAGAAATATAAATAAATGCTACATTTCCTTTTATTGATTTAAGTTTGCTTATGTATGTTCCTAACCTCACTGATAATTTACCCGTTTCTGCCCACCATTATTACGTAGTGGATTCATCTTTTGCTTAATAAATTCGGTATTTTTGATGAGGACGATAATAGATCTCAACTTTATTTGGAGCACGATAATAGTGAGCACTCTGACCAGCAATCTATTATAGAAGTTTTTTCCAAGGAACTGAATAATGATGATTATATGGATATTTCTAAGAACCAGCATAGCACACTAGATCCGTCCTATGTACCGATTTCCAAGAGATTATCCCAGATTCGAATAATTTGGATTTTTTGAAGAATTAAGTATTCTTTCTGGTTTTAATTTTCTTAAAAATCCGTTTTCAGCCATTAGTAATCAAGCAGCCCTATGCTAGGTAACCACTAATTAGGAAACACATAGATGCTAATTTAGAAGCTATACTTGATGCCAAAATTATAGAACACTCTGCTAGGTCTCCTTTCGTTTTTGATGTTTTTGCATTACCTAAATCCAGATATAAAGTCCATCTCGTAGTCGATTATTCTTCTATTTTCCAGTACTGTAGTCAGAGTTGGAACGGGGCCGGTTTTTTTGCATGGAAGACAAAATTTATCGTTTTATATATTTTTCTTGAACGTTTTACATGTACATGTATTCAACGTTCATTATTATTATATTGCATTTGAGATCTCATTTCATCTACATACTTACTCTTTTGAACACTATTCAAGCTATTCAGTTAGATTTTCTATTGTCTTTGCTTCCTCTCAAGATACAGGCCTAGTAACAAATTGACTATTTGTTCACTTTATCTTACATAGTTTCCCAGAGAGTGTGGACAAAGTCATTTGGCACATAAATTAATTAGTTGTTATAATCTTAACCTTAACTATGCATTATTGCTTCCCACCCCGATTTTTATGTAATCGTATTGCTCACATATTATTCAAATAAGCCGTCGCATGAATTGATGCATTGAACTCATCCTATCATCATATTCAAGTAATGAAGATACACTTAATTTCAGACATGATAAATTTCGGACCGTGCGTAAAATTTTTCAGAATGCTTAACCATAATTCCAGGCTCAGGACCGGCCTGTTCTCTTCGAACTTCAAATTTACCATAAAGAACTTCTGGCGTTGTTTCTTGGCACTGTGGAGGTTTATCTTGGTTCTAAATTTTGGTGGATTCGCAACCGCTAGTAGCAGCAGCAGCACAGAAAGGCAAAATCATATCAGAAGAGCTACCCAAAATAGAATTGTTTTACAAGAAAAGCAGCATTAAATTTTTGAAAATTGAATTATATAATATAAATATATAATAAGCATTTCATTATTAGTTAAGATTTCATAACAAAATTTTACTTGCAAATAAAATGATGATACTAAAATTATAATGTACATCTTCAAGCATGGTGTCATTATCTTACTACAGGTTAATATAAAATTATCATTTATCTCAATAAATTTAAGAATCAAAGAGATTTCTGAAATGGTCCATTTGACTAACACAATGCGAGCATTACACTATATCACTATTTAAAGATTAAAGTGAGCTGAGTTTGAACATCTGACAAACATCAGTTAAATTTCGTAAATCCTAAGATTAAATGACTGTTTATTCTTGCCAAATGATTAAACAATACAACACGTGTGTTTCATAAATGTACAATAGTATTTTAAAATTTCATTTGAACAGCTCCTTACATATTTTTTAACTTAATTCTTATGATCCATTCAAATCATATTTCGTAAATAAAAAGCACACCGGGTTGGTCAAAATCTATTTTAAATTTTGTTGATTGATTTGAATATTTTGTTCTTCATTATAACATGAAGGACTTCTAAAGTATATCACTAGTAGTTGGTTTGGAAACTACATTTAATGCTGGTACTCTATGGACATCGCTTTCAAGTTTTGGTTTGATGATGTGACTCATGGCATCACCGGGATGTTTAAAGCAAAACGCGTTGTCAGAGTTCTATTAACATTTTCTTGACATCATATTATTATGTATATTAATCACCAGAACATTTAAAAAAAACTATTTGTTAATAATATATTCTTGTATGTATGTACTAGAAATATATATTTTTATACATAAGCTATTTCTACCTATGCTTAAATTTATCATTGAAATGAAAATTAACAAGGCGTCTAATGACAGTTCTAAATTCTTAAATTAGGGTACTCCAAATTTTTTGGCCCAAACTATATATTTTTTATTATTGAGTGAACAAAGCAATTACTGATTTAGAACGCTAAATTTTACCATTCCAAAAACATTAGCGTGCAAAATACAAAACATAGCTACTCTCAAAATTATCATGGGGATTAAAATTAAGAGCCGCCCTCATGTGGGGCAGTGTGGGCTTTCGCACCCATCACACAAACCTGATGCAATCTGAAATTTAAAATTATTTGGCATAATAAAGCATAGTTATTAATTGCTAGATCAAATATAGTTACTCATATCAAAGAAATGCAGTTAATATATTAGACAAAGAATCTAGACATCTTGATTATTTGTAGGTGCAATATGCAGTTAAAATATTGTCTCTCAAACAATGTCACTGATATTCAAAACATGAAAGTAAAATTATGTAGAAGACATGCGCATGATGCTGTCTCACAAACAACATGTTGAAACAAGAATTCAAACTGAGAACATTGATCAAAAATTTTTATCAGTTATTTTACCACAGACTTAACGACATTGAAAAGTTCTATGCCATTTATTACCACTGGATAAAATTGGAATTTCTTCATCTAAAAATTTGGTTGCAAGGATAACATTCCAAACCATATTCTCAGCAGCAAAATAAGATACTTCAATAATTAGTTTTCCTCAGTTTTTATATATTTTTCTGCTTATGTTACAGGCCAATTCTCCAAGATTATAAAAGAAAGTAAAGGTGTGCAAATTGGTTGTCTTCCAATTAGAAAATGCAAAAGATTTTCTTCAAGCATATCAACACCATTTTACAAGTGATTTGCAGGGTGAGAAACCTATCAATTTTGTAATTATTGATACTTAATTGCATGAATCCAAAAGACGCAAGTGACTGTAAGAAATTAAGAAATCAAAAAAATGTAAGATATCTTCACTTACCAATATCAGATATTCTTTAAAAAAATTATTTCAGTAAGGATTTTTTTATTTCAAGATAAACAAAGCAAAGAATGCCATGCCATTGAGCAAAGACATTATGCTGCTTGATATCAATTTTTTTTCATCAATGGAATGACATCAGACTACATTGCCAATATAATAAATATACGCTATTAAAGATTAGATTATAAGATTTTTACAATTGTTTGTTATGTACAGATGGATTAAGTAATTGTATTAATTTGTCTATAGAATAACTATTATTGACAAAATGCATCCCTGTATAAATATAAGATACGGAAAGGTATTTAATATTTAAATCAGAGATAAACATCTGACAGACTTAATATAGTGCCTAGAAATTAAAAATATTTTTTTAAATGTCTCTTGTTACATTTTTTATGGAATGCCTTTTTCTTAATATCTTAATATAATACTATGATCATCTTTCTGCTAAATCTTTGAAAATATGACAACTTCTTAATATTTTAGTAAATAGTTCCCCATGTTCTAAGATCAGATCCGAAATAGGACGAAAATATGATATTGTATTTTTTGACAGTGCTTTATTTTGTAAGCAATCAATTTCTTAAAGATATTTTTGACTTCGCACTAACCAATACAGCTAAGCAGTAGGTCAATTTAAGAAAAACAAGTGTTTGTTACAACATTTTAAAATCTGTTGGAGTAAAATAATTTTTGATCTTACATAAGATTAAGTATTTGAGTAAAATTTTGAAAAATTTTTTCAATGTGGTTTCCAAAATTCAGAATGTTGGTAACTGTGACTCATAGCAGTTTAACATCATTTTGCTACTCATTTGAGTGGAATTGCTCAGGCTGTGGAATTCCATTTCTTGACATGATCCATATTTCCACAAATTTTGAAATATTAACAGATAAACTATTCTAAGAACACCAGTCTTTAATGTGCTTGATTATATTATGTGTAGTTATCATTTCCAACAGTGCCGCCAATTACACATTTTGTATCATCAGCAAACTTAAAAAGGGAGGAAAATTTACCAAAAACCAATAAATTGTCATATAACAAATTGAAAAGAAGGAAGCCTAAAACCTACCTTGAGGCATTCCTAGATTTGTAAATAGTATTGAGGATATTTGATTGTCAAAAGCAACATAATGTTTTTTGTCTTTTAAGAAATCACAAATCATGTTAATTATTTTTTGCTGGAATTTCTAATGAACTTAGTTTCGTAATCATTGTATGCCTTAGGGCTTTGTCAAAGGCTTTACTTATGTACAATGCAAAAATTTTGACATAATCACAGTTTTTTAAATATATTTAATATGCACATTCAGCACAGAACCTTTTTGAAGAACAAATTGATTTTTCTTCAGCTTTTCATTATAAGGTCCTGAAATAAAATTATCATTAATAAGTCTTTCAAATTTTTAGAAAGAATTGTTGTGTCAGAGACTGGACGCAAGTTGCAAAATTCATTTGAATTCCTTTTTTAGGAACAGGACTAATTTTGGAAAGCTTCAATATATCAGGGAAATAGCCCTTTTTAAAGCAATTATTGTATATTTTACAAAGAATCTCTCCAAAATTGTGTGTCTTCTATTTAAATACCTAATAAAAAAGTTTATCATTACAATAGAACCATAGGACCATTCACTACACTTTGAGCAACTTATTTATAGTGTGATTGGTTGTCTTTCTTCATTTCAAGTAGTCAATTTGTTTTGGAATAATTGCCTAACATTATTTACTCCCTTCAAGAACCTGTTTATTGACCCATGTGAAAACAGTGGAACTGCAGACTTTCAAAGATTTGTATGGAAAGCTAACCACTTGTGGCTATCCTCAATATTCTCTCAGAAGTTCTCCAAAAGTGTGGCACAATAATAAATATCATAGAAATAATTTCAATCTACACTAACAGACCCAATGAAATAAAGGGGGGTTTGCTGCATCACATATTACTTGCCAGGATATGCATACCCATAATATTAAAGAGAATCCTACTTCATGAATACCACTCTCAAAATTTAACATCATTTTTCAAGAATAAATAATTCTTGTAAGCTTTAATTGAAAATATTCCCAGTGCCTTTCAAAACTGATATCAAGAAATGTTGAAGTGCCTTTCCATTTTGCACATTTAAACAGATACCATAGGTTGAAGAATATAATTTGCTGAAGATGCTAATGTTTTAAAATCAGCATCTGATGATGCTGCCACTGATTGACAGAATTGAACAGATATTTTGAGTCTCAAATCTTTAGTGTCTATCATTGTCAACAGCGCACATCCAAACATATAGAAGGCATATGAATTATTCACATCTCTACTAATTCGCTATCAATCTAGCCTGGAAAATTAATCCTGAAAACGTGAAGAGGACCATAACTCAATATAATTACTTGAACACAATGAAATCTAAGACTTATTTGTAGCATGTGAAGATCTATCTAAGCCTTTCCATTTAAGGCCCCCACACATAATTTAATTTCCATATAAGCTTTATATTTCTTGCTTAAATGAAACCTAATAATTACAAAATAAACTGAAAATCACAATAAAAATTATAAGGCTCTAACCTATAACATGTTTGGAAGAAGGGCCTCAGCAAAATAATGTCCATATCCCAACTCTGCCCACCCCCACCTCTAAAATAGCACTACACCACTGTACATTCATACAAAACTTTCATTTATTACAAACTTAAATGTTGGAAGAATTATCTTTACATACAGGAGGATATAAATTAACAGCAGCAATCATCCTGTCAAATGATGTTTATTAAGTGTATTCTATATATTGCGTAATCTTTTCAGCAAATAGTAAAGTTTATCGTTCAACTACATAATGTAATTTGTAGAATGCCTTAAGATGGGTATTTACGTGCGATATTAAATAAAACACATAAAAACAAAACCATTAACGCTTCAAAATACAAAAACTATAAATATACAACAAGGAATTGTCGAATTTAAGTGTACGTACATTTTTCTTTCCCGTTTTTGAATGTTTATACTAATATTTTCATAAAATTAGCATTTTGTTCATTGCCTATAACGAAAAGATGTCTTCATTTTGATAGATTATTCAGTTTTTACAATGATTCAAGTGGTGGCGGTTGACTTTATTCAACAATGTAAGTCATTTTTGCATTTTAATAAGTTAATATTACAAATTTTGTTTCATGTGATTACGAATTACTAAAAAAATTTCACACATTAAATATCTTTGCCAACAAAAATTTGTATTAGACTTGATGAAAATATATTTTGATTAAAGGAATTGCTTCTAATGACACATCATTCTGAAAGCATCATAGAGAAAATAAATCCAAAAACAAAACTTAAAACATTACAAATTTTTATTTCACATATTTTGATTATTAGAGTTTTTTGGAATATAATTTCAAGATCTATGCATTTAGAAACGTAAAGTGGAGGTTTATGCAAAGTCAAAACGTTATGCAAAACGAATATTTGTCAATTGTGTTTAAACATGTACTAGTGAAACCATAACAAAGTGTCAGATGTATTAAAACCCGTAGCAATACATCAAAAATTGGAACTAAATCTAGTAATAAAAATACACATTTTAGACTCTCAAATAGTAGAAAAATACTTGAAAATCTATTATATATTGGTATTCTCTCCAATGCTATGCCTTAGATTCTCTAAAAAAATTGGATTTATTATTAAAAATTCTCAATCTCTATATGATTTTAAAACATTTAATAGTGAAATTAAGTTAAAATCTGGTTTTCATAATTCCATATTGTGAGATATATATTTAATATTTGAATACAATGAGTAAATCACCTTGAAGAAGTATTTATTTCATTTTAGTTTCTGATAATTGTAATTTAAGATATTTATTTATATATTTAGAAAATGTAGTTTAAATCATTGCTGTTGTGTTTTTATAATCTCATACACAATTACAAGTATATTTTAAGTACTATATGTATGCTTAAATTTATTTTATATAGCTTTAATATTAATCTTCAATTTAAAAATTTTGCTTCTTTTCATGCAAACTGCTTATGACTATGTGTTTTGTAATCCAATCCATTTAATCATTTGCGTAAATGTATTTTTTTATGAAAATGTGTTAGTCTTTTTGTAATTATAATGTTTTGCCAGTTTTATGACATCTAATTGATTAGTTTTTGAAATGGCACTATGTATTCATATGTGATTAACAAAATTTACTCATTGACTGAAGAAAAATGTGAATATTAACGTTTTTTTAACATTGTAAAGCTGTGTATAGCATTGAAAGCATTTTGTTTTTTTAGTTTAGAAATTTGAAGTTTCATTTTCCACTTTGTAGATCAATACATAAATGCACATGTTAGGAATAATATTATCAACGATTTTTATACAATAAATGTGTGATTATCTAATTTTCTCAGAATTCTGCATCTCATGAGCGTTTGAAAATTCATACAATTTATTATTTTGAAAAGCAAGTAAAAATGATAATTTCTTACGTTAATGCACTTTGTGTAAAGCTGAGGTATTTATTTGTTGTGAGATTTTGTTCTTTTATTTGGCATCTCATTAATGTTAAATACTATTTGGGAAAGTAAATAATTTTTTACTATGTAAAGACTAATAAATATAACATTCTTTAACCACATGTACTTTCTGTGAAACAATTCAAACCTTTGTTAAACATTGATTGTATTCAACGTATTAAAATATTTATTTTTATAAATAAAATCTGTATAAAATAATATCTGAATTTACAATAAAGATTACTCATATTTTTGTGCATTAACGTTATTCTTACCCATTCTTGAAAGTTTATACTAATAACCTCATGAAATTTTCATTTTGTTCAATGATGAAAAGATATCTTAATTTTAACATAATATTCAGTTTTTTACAATGATTTTTAACTAATTTAATCAGTTGAATTAATGTATACAAATGGAAAAATTAAATATATATCAGTACTGAAAGATTGGATTGACGTCTACAAACATAGAAAAGTCATAAGCCATGTAAACTCAGAGAAAGGAAAAACATCGAAAAAATGTGAAATCGTTAGAAAAGAAATGTAAGTCATAAACGTGAAAATACCTTGGAAAGAAATGTAAATCACAAAAGTAAAAAATTATATAGTTATTTGTTAACATTATCAGAGTGGTAGCATCCCGTTATTGGATCAAATACCATTATTCACAGCATATAGTGTAAATGATCAGCCATTCATCAATTATTAAAAAACTCATATAATTTATAAACCAACTTCAAAGCCATTCATCGATAGAATTACAATTAGCTTCCATACATCAAATGGTGAGTTCATTCATTTCAATGAAACTAACAGTATTTATTTAACTCTTAATATCAAAGACACTGATGAAATTTAATTATAAACAATTTTTCAAAATGTAAAATAAGTTATTTTTTATTTTTAAATGTTTTGTATTAATAACAAATTTACTATAGTAATAATTCAAATTGTGAAAAATTCTAGTTTCATATGATTTGAAAATGTTTTAATTGTTAAATTGATTTCATGTTTGGTAGATATCAATCTCTATGAATAGATACATTTGACAGTTGAACAATAGGTAAAACCACGTAATATTGACATTTTCTATGAAGCATGTACCTTTCTACACATATGAATATACATAGCTGGCATACTGGAAATTCGCATTGCTAAAACAAAGACAACTACTCTGAAAGATTTCAAACTTTTTGGTAAGCTATTTTTATAATTCAATCTCAGATATTGTTTTGATTCTTAACACTTTTTGCAATATTATCTCTAGTTAGCTTTACAGATATTTCTTCTTAAACGGAATCAATTTTATTTTAATAAATTGCTGCAAATTTGCAGTCTGATGCTAAATTTTTTATAGATTTTATCATAAATAGAAACATTGTTTGTTTGTTAATTTTTAATTGAATTTGTTTAAACGAGTAATTGTCATGTGTTTTTGATTGTGAATTTCATCCCGTTTTTAATAACAACTTGTTTATTAACCATTAATTTAGACCATGTGAAAATTGTAAATACACATTGCATTTGCTTCTTAAAGCATTGCCATCTCAACAATAATGACAAACTAACACAATAGATAAGGGTATGATATATATGGTCAGTATATGCAAAGTGTAGAATAAATTACATTTTTGTCTTGTCTTAAACACATATGTGGGTTTTACCACGTATGTTTATTAAATATTATTATTAATATTTATTTTTACTTGGAAATATTTTTCGATTCCACTTTTTAAACAAGTATGTAAATTATTTTTACTTGGAAATATTTTTTGATTCCACTTTTTAAACAAGTATGTAAATGTGGAAAATTAATACATGTAAAGTAAGTTAATGTGGGAAAGTAATACATGTAAAGTAAGTTAATGTGAGAAAGTAATACATGTAAAGTAAGTTAATGTGGGAAAGTAAAACATGTAAAGTAAGTTAATGTGGGAAAGTAAAACTAAAAAAAATGTAATGTATTGTGGGAAAGTAATACATGTAAAGTAAGTTAATGTGGGAAAATAAAACTAAAAAATGTGAGGTAATGTGGGAAAGTAAATCTAAAAAAATGTAAGTTAATGTGGGAAAGTAATACAAGTAAAGTAAGTTAATATGGGAAAGTATAACTAAATTAGGCCAGATAAATAACTTCCATGACGTCAGTAAAACACCATAGGCAATATCCACGGCGTCTCAGGTCAAAGACCACCCCGCTAGACCAATCAGAAAAATGTGAGATCTCCTGGACTTGGCCTCTCAACCAATCAGAAAAAAGTGAGATCTCCTGGAAGTCCCTTATACTACTTGTATATGCATTGATTTAGGTCAATTTTTGCTTTTGCTAAAATTGTCTGACGTTTTTTACTCATTATCTTAGAAAATTGTAGCCATCAATTAATTATGAAGAGATGCAAGTGCATTAAAGAATACATTCTGTAAATGCATCAGTGCTTTTACTGCAATAGATTAGGTTATTTTCAGCTGCCTTCCCTCACTTTGGAAATGCTAAGTGATTTTCTCTGGGCTTTTCTCTCACCTGAGACTGTATGCTTTGCTTGCTGGTTAGCTATGGCCATTTAAAAATATTACCACATGCTTTGCCTTATGCTACAGTATTCACTTAAATCAATTCAATTCACTAAATAACTAGTATTATTATTAATTATTACTATCAATACTCACTTTATATATCTTGCACTGGTTTTATTGTGCTCTATTATACTTACATTCAATTTATGCTTATATGATTGATGTTAATTTAATTTTTATTAACACAAATCATGCCAAAAGGTATATTTTGACTCAAGACTAATTATAGAAAATCAGAACAAAATTTTTGTTTATCTCATGATCTATAAATTTGTGTAATAAGTAAGTTTTTGTTATATTTCAAATTTGCAAAGAAAATTACTAAGCAAGTTATAACTAATCATTCTTTTTGTCTGGGAGCTACCAAAATGCTCCTTTATATAAATTTTATCAGCCCTGCACAGATTATTTTCTCACTTGCTCCCTTACTGTAGTACACATTTCTTATGAAGAAAACTTTTAAGGACAACTGACATTCCTACAGAGTATGCACACTTAATTGCAAAAACTAAAGTTCCACTCACTATTACTATAAGCAATTTAAAAATGATCATATTGATTTCAAAATACCAATAAGTATTTACAATCCCAAATCACTAGTTTAAAAATTCATATTTATGAACTCAGAGCTCAATTTATTACAATATCTGTCAATAGCCCCTACAAGGAACCAAACTACTATCTCAAATGTCTATTGTTCTGGATTGAAATGTGTAAGGATAAATCAATAATCTATGCAATGAAATGCTAGCTGAAATTTACATCTCCATCACACAATGGCCAGAACCTGCATACCTTCTCTGACATCACAATTAGATATATCATCAGCTAGCCAACTAAGCAAGACAGATTTACCACAAATATTGGAACATTTCTTAAATAATAGTTATATGTCAGCTCCACAATAGGCATTGATACCTGTACAAATCAAAGAATATCTATGATTTCAGAAAAAACATCTTACTGCAGATATGAAGCTGCCAAAATTGCCACAACCATTTACTGGAAAAGTTAATAACAGAGCATTTACTCCTTTGTTCACATGTACTTCTTATAAAATATGCCTTAAAAACAAATGTGATATTGATTATCTGCTTTCTACTCTAATAATTTAATGTGTTAATATTCATATTCAGCTTGCAATAGAGAACAACTCTCATGATCAAAAAGAAAATGGTTGCCTAATTCTAGTTTGCAAGGAACCTTTAAAATGGAATCAAATATTAGAAAAAATCCATCATTCAAGATAAAATTAATTACTGACAATGTGGCAAACAAGGCCACTCAAAAACAGATTGTAAATCTATTGTCTCTGCCATTAAGGATCAACAATTCTATTATTGATGATTTACACAAAAAGAGGTGCTAACCCAAAACTGTTCTAGTGAGGTCTATATTATTACAAATATCATGGTTTTGAACTGTAATACCAACTTCCATCCAAAGTGTAAGTATGCAAGTTGCAGTAGATATTGGTGCAGCTATCACAAGTATGTTGGGGATGTGTGCAAAAGAAATAGGATTGACAAAGGAGGATGTCCACTATGATGAATCATATATTTAATCAAATCTAGAAATAACATTAACTGTAAGGAGTGTGGCATAATCAGTGGTACATTAAATAGCTGGATAGCTAACCTTAGACTAACCCTTTTTAGATCCAAATTATTTAGAAGCAATAACAACTTTATTATACATATGAGGTGCTTACAAGCCCCAATCTATATTAAATTATGTGAATTGTAACTGTATTATTAGACAGCTTTATAAGTTACCCTCAAATAAGACTGTTAAGTTTCCTCTTTCTACTGACTGTATTGATTGTTCACGTGTATTCAGGGCTTTGTTATATCTATTTATGTGTAGGGCTACTTATATGTAGGGTTAATTACAAGCTAATGCAGAATGGTTGTGAACTTTCATCTATTGCAATTATCAATAATAACAAGAACAATCAATACACTAAATTCCTAGGAATTGACAACACACAATAACAGACATTTCCACACATTTCCCTTGTCTGTGAGGCACAATCATCTCCCTGGTATTTGATGATGCCTTACCACTCCAAGTTCTTCTTGAGCTGCACTGCTTTGCTTCAGGTTCCAACCCTGATAACACCTTGCTTTGTAACAAGGAGTAAGACTTATTTATTTGTACCTAAGCTAAAAAGCTTAAAAATGCTATACAAGAAAAATCAAAGCAATCACAACTTAGTTGATAGTAAGCACTTACCTGAATTAATCTATTTTCATGACTAACCCATACATAGGGAAATTGAACATATTAAGGAAAAAATTATGAGAGGACAAAGAATTTTGCCTTATTTGCATGTGACAATGATGTTCTTTGATCAAAGTTCTGGAGGAAAATATAGAATTTTACAATATATTCAAGCACATCAAAGTTATTGCAAAATTCAGAGCTGAAATCAATGATCTGGCAAAAATGAACAAAACAATCATTTTATGACATACATATTTCTTATTAAAAGATATACATTACCATAA
Source organism: Hofstenia miamia (assembly GCA_900660155.1). Taxonomy (NCBI): domain Eukaryota; kingdom Metazoa; phylum Xenacoelomorpha; order Acoela; family Hofsteniidae; genus Hofstenia; species Hofstenia miamia. The sequence goes on along the minus strand of CABFPE010000947.1, from coordinate 178,880 downwards.
TTCACTATCCAATGTTTTTCATGTTACAAAATTGAAAAATGAAGCCAAGCATCAGACATTGATACAATGATTTCTCATATGATAGCCCTAAAGGAAGAACAATTATATCATAAACAATTTCAGATAATTAATTTATGCCAACATGCAGAACTTTCAAAACCATTATATACAGTAAGCAATATCAAATATGTAAAAGTACTTTATACCCAATTAGAAACCCTGAAAATATTGAAATGAGATGAAGACTTTGCCAACATTTCTTAGAATGATGATGCTATGAGCCTAGAGCTTCTCAATAAAAGTATGAACTTTCCTATCATCAGTGGAACTGCAATATCTACTGAAAAAAGTAATTCATTTTATCTTCAAATGTCTATCCACAAATACCTCTCCTCAATACACAAAAATCAACATTGTTTGTATTCACACTTTTTATTGATTTTCAGCTCAGCACTGTATCAGATGTAGAAAATTCAACCACACCTACAATTTTTTTTCAAATCACTTCAGCATCCATTGGGCAGACATTGAATCAATTTTATATCTCTGCTGATCACTGATTTGATTACAGACAACATAATTTGCTTAACAAAATAATATTTGAATAGCAATATGCTGTGTTTACTATTATTTACCATTGACACTGGTTGTTATGTAATAGTGGAATATCTACCCATTTTTGGAATTTTAATTTTCATTTTCACTTAAATTGTTTGTTTTTATTATCTGCTATCCTTATAGATGGCAGGCAACAACTAAAGCCCAAAGCACATTGTGATAATTTTTGCATGGAATTCTTAAGATAAAAATAGTTTGCAAACAAACAATGATTTTTCACATGTGCATTTATCTATGTAATGTCACTATCAACAGTAGCTGTGCTCTCAAATCCTGTATTTTTTGCAATAACAGAGTGCTACTTCGATAATCTTCCATTAAGAACAAAATAAATCATTGTAATGGAAAACATATGTGGATCAAGCCACTTCCATTATTCACATGCAAGAAGGGCATGTATTTTATGTTCTCAAAGAAAAGCATCCTGAAGAACTTCAACTGGCTTGCCTTTGTGTGAGTTTTCCACAAAATACAACATAGTTATAAATTCTGAATTCCTAACATTTCTTCTTATACTAAGTTCTTTGAAAAAACAAAATAATATAGATTTTCAATATGAATCTTGTAGGGCAAGGAGCAAAAAATAAAGTATGGAGCAGAAACAATATGCAACTAGGAGACTGAGATCAATTTTTTCAACTCCAATAATAACTGGGACCAATTTGATTTAATATTTGCTTTTCCATGGTTTTATATTTTGTCAAGTACATTAAATATGCTAAGCTATTTTATGTCTGTAATCTTTCCATTAATTATTCACTTTGATTAATAATGACTGATTTTAGCACATTTAATTTAATAAAGAACAAAAACTAGATGTACAGGTCTGAGACCAATGTAAACAGGACTAAAACTCACAAGACCAAAACTGATAAATGAACCAATAGACTGGAATAGGACTGAAAATGAAGGGTCATGAATGTCTCTACTTTCAACATGACAATCAACAGAAATGGTACTTTCACATTCCATTTAACTCTATTTAATTCTTAAGCTTTTGAATTTCTAACAACAAAGTTCCATACAATCGTTGCAACTGCTATTTGGTCAAATTTCTGTTAAGCATTTTCACTTTTGCAATGAAAAACATAATAATAATGCTTCTAAAATATTTACTAAAGCTGAACTAGTGAAAATATAATTAGTTTTCTCTAACAAAGCCTCTGCTAAAAGTAAGAAGCAATTAAAGTAAAAAGTTTACATATTTGAAAAGTTTTTTGTAGTTAAATTGATGCAAACAATTTTGCAAAGAATTCATAAAAAACATTTTAAAAGGATGTCGTAATTTAGTTTGCCCTCCTCTTAATAACTTATGGTATTTACTTGTTATATTTACAGGATGCACATAGAAATAATGCTCTTACAAATTTGATTATAATTTTGAATAAGAAAACACAATATAATGGTTAAAATAATTGTAAATTTTGAACTTTGGATTCTTTTGTCCTCCATAACATATTGTGATATATTGTGTACACAACAAAGTTATATACTACCTTCATTTATAGTAATTCAATTCCCTTGATGATTTCACTAATCAATTCTTTGTTGTACTGATATAACTAGCTATACTCGTTTTATATGTGCTCTCCTCCATGCTCTAGTTTTATTCTGTTCATTCATACTTACAGTCAATTTATGCTTCTGATTTGAATAGATGCTTTCAATCAAAAAAATACTAAAATGATATCAAATTTATCAAATAACATGGGCGCAGTCAAACCTGATTCTTATCCTGATTTGTCCTGGATGATTTTCGACTCCTCAGGCCTGACCTGATTAATATTGATAGATCTAATCTAAAATCCTAACATGACTCAACACTACTTAGATTTATTCGGACTATGGTTTCAAAAAATTTTCAGAAGCGAAAATAAACAGAAAGCTGTGTATTTGAAATTTGAAAAATGATAATGGTTTTTATAAAATTTGTAAATTTACCATAAATATGGGGTACTCTGAAAATCAGGTATATTCACGTTAATATCTGAAGAATTTGGTCTGAGTCATTGACGCCAGAAATGGTTTAAGTAAGGTTGTAATTGCTACAGCATTATTCAAATTAGGGTATTTGCGCCCCTTTAGCTTACAATGCTGGTGTAGAATCACGTGAGTCCGCCATTAAGGGTATCCCTTGTAGAAAAACTATTACTTTTCTCAGATAAAACAATAAGCGGGATTTGCACTTTTCTAATTCTCTCCTTTACAATAATAATTGTTCAGTTTATTAACTTAAATTAAGAAGCGTAAGCCTTTCTGCTACGTAACTTACTCCAACTTATTTAGGTAAAGTAGAGAAGGTGGAAGACAGGATCGACACTCGAAGGTAGACATGCATATCCAAGAACACATAGACCAGCTACATCTACAAATGGAGCTGCTGCTGTACAATAGAAACCGTTGAAGGAATTGGTATGTGAATAGCAAACTCAGTGTGATGGGATTTGCAACTACTTAAGAATTTAGTGCATTGATTGTTTTTGTTATTATGAATTGGTGCAATAATTGGAGTAATGCAACCAGGATGCTTGAGTAGCTTATTATTGAGCCTTACATATAATATCCCTACATATATAGAAATAGTTAATAGCCCTCAATACATGTAAACAATCAATGCTGCCTGCAGAAAGATATAGCATCAAGTCGGCCAGAAGTCTACTGTAGGATACAATGAGCAGCGTATTGTGATCATTAAACAATCAACATGTATTAAAATATAAATATACGATCTAAATAACCATCTGAATGTAAATAGTATTAAATCACCAATCATCAAACAACGTAGTAAATAACTGAAGTTCATCAATGGGAAAATGATCATGTAAGACATAATAGTTGAAATCATAATAACAGACAAGCAAGGATGAGTAGGAAAGCTATAATGGTAAAAAACTCCTACACCTATCCATAACCTAAGAGCACACAAGATAATTACAGCTATTGCCCTCTCCGCTATGGAATAGCTATTAGGAGGCTGCTCCAGCATACCATTAACTGGATGTGGGAACCACCATACAATTACCCTAGCTTTCAATTATAATATAAAATAACCTGACAAGAGAAAAGGAAATCCAATGTAAATTTGCTCATCAATAATTACATCACTTCAAGTATATTTATAGCACNCATATATAGAAATAGTTAATAGCCCTCAATACATGTAAACAATCAATGCTGCCTGCAGAAAGATATAGCATCAAGTCGGCCAGAAGTCTACTGTAGGATACAATGAGCAGCGTATTGTGATCATTAAACAATCAACATGTATTAAAATATAAATATACGATCTAAATAACCATCTGAATGTAAATAGTATTAAATCACCAATCATCAAACAACGTAGTAAATAACTGAAGTTCATCAATGGGAAAATGATCATGTAAGACATAATAGTTGAAATCATAATAACAGACAAGCAAGGATGAGTAGGAAAGCTATAATGGTAAAAAACTCCTACACCTATCCATAACCTAAGAGCACACAAGATAATTACAGCTATTGCCCTCTCCGCTATGGAATAGCTATTAGGAGGCTGCTCCAGCATACCATTAACTGGATGTGGGAACCACCATACAATTACCCTAGCTTTCAATTATAATATAAAATAACCTGACAAGAGAAAAGGAAATCCAATGTAAATTTGCTCATCAATAATTACATCACTTCAAGTATATTTATAGCACTTGGTAATAAACAACTAAATACTCGACTAGTACCTGTTAATCTTTTCTTGTTTACAGTTTTTCCCTCATTTAATATTTCTGCTATGATTACGCAACTTCAGTGTTAATTTGACTATGCTGTTTGACCATCTAACATTTTGTCAAATACTGTCGAGCATAATTTTAATCTAATTGCATAAAACGTTTTACAAAATGAAATAATCAATCCTATCATGCGTTTACATTTTAATCATTATAATCATTATAAATATTTTTAGTCTTTGTTTCATTCATCTCTTTTTCTCATCTTGACCACACATGATAGTTGATGGATTATGTCACACTCCCCTCCAGCATAGCTAATTAAGGATGACCACTCGCTCACCATGTACCATCTCTGCTGCCTTCTTGATTATCTTGTTTGCTTCTTTCATCTCCCAGTTAGTCTTCTCATATGACTCTTCTTTAGTGATTTTTAACCCGACATCTTTCTCTGTAGTTAACATCTTTTTGTGTCTTAGAAACGATGGGTTTTTCAGAGATTTTGCTATTGTGCACATGCTCTGCAATTCGTTCAGTTTCTTGTTGAATAATTCATAATGTTTCCGATACAATTTCATTCCTTTTATTGCTATCATTAGCGTCATGATTGCATCAATCCTACTTGTATGCACTAGATCTGGATGAATGGTGGGTTTGGGTAGAAAAATTCGTAAGTTGATCTTAATGATTTCGATATAGATGCTTCGTTGTAGAAGGCACTTATATTTTCCAGAACTTCTTCTTTGCTAATGTTTTCTGGTTCATTTTTTCCTAGTCTTACCATAGTAATAATCTCCACTCTTTGCATTATGTCATAATACCGATACTGTGAGCTCCAAAATTCTCCCCATACAATGTTGTTGATTCCTGAAAACAATATTACTGTTTGTGTAGATCATTTTTCAATTTCGTTANTTTCCCTCATTTAATATTTCTGCTATGATTACGCAACTTCAGTGTTAATTTGACTATGCTGTTTGACCATCTAACATTTTGTCAAATACTGTCGAGCATAATTTTAAATCTAATTGCACAAAAATGTTTTACAAAATGAAATAATCAATCCTATCATGTGTTTACATTTAAATCATTATAATCATTATAAATATTTTTAGTCTTTGTTTCATTCATCTCTTTTTCTCATCTTGACCACACATGATAGTTGATGGATTATGTCACACTCCCCTCCAGCATAGCTAATTAAGGATGACCACTCGCTCACCATGTACCATCTCTGCTGCCTTCTTGATTNGTCCCCTGCATATCTGCCGTTGTAGCCATCCCAAATGTACCCGGGTAGTTATTCTTAGATTTCTTGGATTTTTCCCAAAAAGTATTCTTTAAGCCATTTTTCATCAAGCTCTGCGGTCTTTCGGGTTTTGTTATTATCTTTGAGGTAATGCTCTTGATGTCCACTGCAATTTGATTTTGAGGTTCCAATAATTCATCGATTTCTTTTCTTGTAAATGCCTTGGTACATAGTACTTTAATTAACGATTTGGTCTCACATTCATAAACCTCTCCAAATATTCTCTGCACTATGTTGTTTTTTCATTCTCTTTGAACCGTGATTTCTACCAATAATCTCTCATCGTCAGTATCTACCCATGACAGTTCACTGGGTTCTTGTTCGCCCCATTTTTCTAAATTAACTTTATCGATTTCTCTTTGAGTGTTGGGGTCAGCACTATAACAGTGGATTGCAACAACTTTTCTTCCATTAACATCTCCTCCTTGCTTTTGCTCACCATTTTAATGATTTCAATAGGACAATTTTTTCCTTCTTTTCTCATCATCTCAGACCATTTAATAATTTTGGTGTACGCACATTGGGGATGGTTCTTCAAATATTTTCTTATTTCTTTCGTAATCACCTCATGTACTTTCTTTGTTGGCGATCGTATGTTGATCATTGGCCATCCTTTGTGGGCTGGTTTGTCTGCTTTTATTTCTGACCATACCATTGCTATTTTCTCCAAATGTTCAGGCGTTTGATTTAAGCTACATTTCAGAAATATGTTTCCAATTTCGTCTAAATTGTCAGTTATTCCCAGCAACTCCATTGTTCTTGTCTGGTAATACATATCAATTGCGATCTTTGGTTCTACCATAATTCGTTCCGCTGGCACCATTTCGTTGATTTGCAGATCCACCTTTATAAGCTCTGATATTTTAAGTGTTCCACTGCTCAACGTAAACAGATTGTCCAATTTTATTTCCATTTCCTTTATGCATTTTGGAAGTTCCTCTTCTTTCTGTGTAACCACTATTATTACTCTAGTTTTATTTTTCTTAGCTACTTTTAGCGTTTCTTCTATGTTAGACTGAAGCTTCTTTGATACTATTTCACTATCTTTTACAAAGTATACTATCGTGAGATGCTTTTTATCCAAGTTTACTTGTTTGCATTCTGATATAATCCTTTCTCTGTTCTTTGTCAATTTCTGCACATCCTTCATTGTAAACTGTTCGTCGAACATGATGTGCACTGTGCTCTTAAAATATGGTCTGTTAAATTGTTCTTTCATCTCTCCTGTGTATGCTATTATTGTGTTACATGTAGGACGATTCTTTTTGTCAATCACTATTGGGATTGAATAGCCTTCATTCTCTTTGGTGGATGTGCTGTTTCTTATCAATCTCTTCGTTTCCAGTGACAAGTTATCGTATGAGTTGTACCTCATTTTCCGATTTGCTATAAAATAGGGGTGAATCCTTTCTTTCCCTATTTTTGTTATTTGGCTTTCCCTTTCTTCTGATTGCGACAATTTTATTGTGGTTGACATTTGCCAGTATGAAAATATTCCTGAACTCGTTGTCGTATGGAATGAACTCATTGACAGTATTTCTGATGTATCCATATCTGAGTCATTGCTTATTGGCTGCGTTTCCCAATTTTCCATAGCTATTGATGGTGTTTCCTTGCTGCCCTTTAATTGGCATTGAGTACTTGTAGATGCTATTTCCTCTTTGCCCTTTAATTGGCATTGAGTACTACTAGATGTCGAAGGGGAGTGTGCATAATTTGGTATTTCCAACCTCACGCCCTTTAATTGGCGATCAGTATCTTGTTGATGGTCCTCATTTACTCGCCTGCCCTTTATTTGACGTTTGGTAGAGGGTGATTTCTCCTTGATCGTCTCCATCCTCATACCCTTTATTCAGTAATCAGATTGAGGAGACCTCCTTCTTATTCTTCATCTTTTATTTGTTGGTGTCATCTGCTCTATCGTCATACCCTTTAATTGGTAATTGGACTGCGGAGCTCTTCTCCTTACTCTTTGTCTTTTGTTACTAGGCAGTGAATTCTCCATCGTCATGCCCTTTAATTGGCAATCAGATTGTGAGACCTAGTTTTACTGGTGGAGCTCGTCAATGTTTCCTCTGCCCTCACGTCCTTTAATTGACAATCGGATTGCGGGGTTCTCTTCCTTCTCACTCTCCTTGATTTCATCAGTGATCGTTGTGTTGTCTGTTTCATATTTCCTAAATTCAGTTACTAAGTTAATATCCCATATTTCGGGGTCATTGTTTGTTTTATTTCTCGCTGCCCTCTGGGGCATTATTCTTCTTTCGAGTTCTGGTTCCCCTTTCTCAGGTCTATATTCATCCTGAAATTCTTCTTCATGCACACTGTCCAAGTCGTCCATCTCAGCATATGTGCCATCATCCACCTGTATAATTTTAAATTCTGCATTTTTATCAAGAGTCACTTGTTCTATATTTATAGTTGCTCGTTTTAAGTTTTGAAAGTGTAATATTCTACCGTCATTTAATTTATAATTATTATTGGGTAGTGTTTGTGTGATTGTGAATGGCCCTGACCACTGTGTTTTAAGTTTTCTCACTTGATTCACGTCTTGTGTTCTCATTAGAGTGTATGCATAGACCTTATCCCCTACCCTGTGTGNTCCATCCTCATACCCTTTATTCAGTAATCAGATTGAGGAGACCTCCTNTCTTGTGTTCTCATTAGAGTGTATGCATAGACCTTATCCCCTACCCTGTGTGGTTCACTGTATATCTTCTTGTTGAAGTTTCTTTCTTGCCTTATCGCTGATTTTTTCGTGTTATGACACATTGCTTCGTGAATTCCAGTTATTTGATCTTTAATCTTTTTTATGTAATCATTGTCTGGCTTCTCAGAGTACGTGTGGTATTGCATTGATATCAGCGTTGCCACTTCTCTGCCATACATAGCCTTATATGGCGTCATCCCCGTTGTTGAATGCACTGATGTGTTATAGAAGTATTCGACTATCTCCAATATTTCTCTCCAATCTCTACCTCCAACTCTTGAGGTTAATACTCATATCAATTTAATCATCGTTCTATTTAATCTTTCTACTGCCCCATTCACTTGTGGGTGATACACCATTGTCTTTTCAGTTAGTATTTCCATTAGTTTAGTCATCTCCTCAAATAATTTACTTTCAAACTGTACGCCCCTATCTGATATTATTGTTTGCATTGGTCCGAACTTTAGAATCCATTCTTTCATGATCTTTTCTGCTACTACTCTTGCCGTTGTTGAATCTAGTGGTATCATCCGAGCATATTTCGTAAAATTATCTACTAAGACCAATATGTACTGATAGCCCTCGTCATCTTGAGATAATTTCNTTTCTTTCTCTCAAAACATCACTTTACAATCTCAAAAAGACGAATCCATCTATAAAATTTGACAAAGGAAGCTGTATCATTATCGACAATCATTCACACTACATCATTCAAAAGAACATAATCTTATCAGATCAATCTAAATTAAAAAAACTCAACAGCAAACGGCGCACTCCAACTTCAATTTTTATCACTCAAGAAAAATCATTCAATAAAGAAATACTTTGTCTTAAAATATCTGGCAAAATCTCCCCAGAACTATATCAACACTTTTCTTCTACTGGATCGCAGCCTTCTCGTCTCTATGGTCTTTGCAAAATTCATAAGGACTCTAAATCTCCTCCTTATCATCCNGTTGGGTGCTGTTGCCATAATTTTTTCAAGTGGCGCGGTTTGTATTGAAAAATGGCTCTTGTTATTTATGAGACATATATTGCACTTATTAATGACATCTTCTATCGTTCTTCTAATACTCGTCATTATGAACCAGGCATTAAAAGTATTTTCTGTCTGTATTATGCCCAAATGTCCATTCTCATGTATCTTTCAAACTAATTCCCTTTTATAATATTCAGGGATTGCTATTCTCAGCGTTTTTCCCTCTATATACAAAAGTCCGTTTCTATTTAATTTCCACCTATATCTTTGGAAGTAACTTTTGGCTTCTTTTCCCAGCATCCAATTGTCATCATGCATCTTGTCTCGTATATCTTTCAGAATTATATTGGTTTTCTGTTTTTCAATTATGTCTTTTTCAGTTATTTCCTCCTTAATTATTATTGGCATGATTGTATTTCCTTTCTTATCCATATTAATATCGGGTAGTTCAGCATACTCGTTGTGCGACATAAACTGAAATTGTTTCTTTTCACCATCCACCTTTTCCAAGTCTCTCTGATATTCTGGCAACGCTATCCAAAAATCTGCATTTTTATGCAACGTTCCTTTCCAATGTTCTATCGTAAATCTAAACTCATTTAGATATTCAATCCATCGTGATACAATTGACGATTTATCGCCTGAAAACTTTTTAAGCCACGCTAATCCACTATTATCAGTTCTTACTTTAAAAGTTTGTCCTGTTAAAAAATAACGAAATTTCTTTATACTTTCGACTAGTGCCAACATTTCCAATTTCGTTGAACCATAGTTTTCTTCACTCTGTTTCAGTTTTCGGCTAAAGAACTGTATGGGCACCTCTTTACCCTCCTTCATCTGACCTAGGCACACTCCTATTGCGACGTTACTGGCATCGCAGTCAAGGATAAATTCCTTGTTGTAGTCTGGTGTATTCAATGATGGCATCCTGCTCAATTCATTTTTTATGTTATCTAGTTGATCTGTTCTCTCCATGTCCACTCGAAGATTTTATTCTTTTTAAGCAATTCTGTCATTTTACCAGTTTTTTGAGCCACATTGGATATGAATAAACCATAGTAATTAATAAAACCCATAGTTCGCTGTAAATCCTTTTTTGTTTTCGGACTACTAATGTTTTGAATCATCTCTTTCACATTATTTTTCAATCATATTTCGCCTTTTCGAATTTGTCTCCCCAGGAAGACTACTTGCTCCTTTAGAATTTCACATTTCTTTCCATTGACACATAAACCTGACTTATACAAGATGTTCAATGTCCTATCCAATTTTTCAAAATGTTCTTCAAATGTATCACTTGCTATCAGTATGTCGTCTATATACGCACTTATTCCTTTTTCAATTTGTTTGTTATTCTGTTTCAAAAGTTTCATTACATATCTTTGAAACGTAGCTGGGGCGTTACATAATTCGAAAGCCATATACATCCACTCAAACAGCCCATACGGCGTTATAAATGCTGTTTTTTCAATATCCATAGGCTCCATTGGCACCTGCCAGTATGCTTTACAGAGATCTATACATGTGTAATACTTATTCTTGCTGGCTTCATATATAATGTCCTCTATCCTCAGGAGTGGATAAGTGTCTTTCTTTGTAACGTCGTTAAGTTTTCAGAAGTATATACAAAGTCTATATTTAGTTATTGTGGCTATTGATTTTAACATTTTGAGTTTCAGATAATTGCAATGGCAAGAATTTGATAGTTTCAGAAAGAAAACGAATTTTTCATTGAAAAGTAATTTATAATTTCAAATGTTCATCTCTACATGGAAACACATCAATGTATATCTCAAAACTATAGGATGGTTGTAATTTTTTAGACAATTTGAATATAATCCTTTGTATCTTGAGTGTCGCAATGACTAGTTTTATGGTCAAGAATATTTTTAGGCAATTATCTTAACTCAAAATTAAAAGAAAATTTCTCTTTCCATCAATGACATAATTGATCACTTCCATTTGCACGCAACTCTAACGTATGCTCTTGTACTTGGTGGCTTCGGCCTTTTTTCCAGATAAACTAAAACTTAATTCAAATTACGTATAATTAGAAAATAATTATGAAACATAAACAAATATACGTTTTTCTAATGTTAAGTAAAAATATCTTCATATCTAGTCCAACCCACACTCACAAAGCACATTTCTGTAATTAACATAAACCTTCATATATATTTAACCTATAGCAATTCATATTTGCACAATCATTTTAATTTAACATACATGAAAACCACAAACAATTTTTTGATGAAAAAGTTGAATGAAGATATAAATAATATTAAATTGTATATATAAATTTTATAATAATAAGCTTGAATTTTAATGGCTCCACCGAACACTGTGTAACTCAAAAGCCATTTCTAAGTTAATGTTCTCAGGAAAAAAGTTTTTATGCTCAGATTTGTTAATGACACATAATGTTCCAGCCTACATTTACTGTGTGTTGTTTGCAGGTAAAATATAAAACTAACACTTATTATTAATATTAAAAAATGAGTTTTCTAATGAGAAAACAATTCTAAAATTCGTAAATAAATACTGATTTCTGATAATTTGTAGAAGGATTCTGGAAAAACCTTTTGTAAATTACAGTGCCTAAGAAATAAGGCTGTATGAAGAAGTACACTGCAAGATTCAAATATACAATACATTGTTTTATGTACAGTTATGTCACTCATAGTATTTAAGAATTCATCAAGTCATTAGGCAGACTAAAATACAAATTAAAAAGTGTATTGGTGAGTATGTTAAGAAGTTTGCTCCCCTCAATGTTGAAACGCTGCAGTTAACGCTGATTTTGATCAGGCTGCATTTAATTAAATAGGTAATCATTTCACCAAGAAATTTTTCAGCAGCATTAAGTTACATTACTATACAACATAAACCAAGTTGCACTGAAGAAAAAGCATTAATTCGATTTTTTGTTTCTTGAAGACTCAAGTACATTGTTTTTGGAGTTTTTTCTACAATTTCTTCAAGACAAAAAGGAATATTCATTAGAATTGTCGGTTGACAACTCATTTATAATACAGATGTTTATATGATAAATGCACATGTATTCACAATTAAATGTTACCTGAACATTTTTTACACAAAATGGATCATTTATGTAGAATATATTTGGTAAAAACTACATTTTCAAGATTTTATTGTTTATTGCTTTATATCTCAACAAAATGAATTTAATTAAAAGAGTAGTTGATCTAACTTTGTAATCCAGTCATTTTAACAAAACCATTGTTTGTATTAAATCGCATACATAAAATTTTTGAAAGTTCTATGGTGTAACAAACCCTTTGATTTATGTTCAAAATTTCGTTAAAATGGGATTCTATATTATCATATTATAAACCCAATGATATTCTGCACTAAGTGCTCTTAGTAAATTTGCTGAAATAAAAACACAGTGCTTTATCAAAATATTTCCTAATGATGTCTTAGTGTTTATCCATGTCAATTGATAATTGTAAAGCTAAATTGTTATTTTATGTATAACTTAAAAATTTCTAATGAATAAAAATTCAAATTCCTATTAAACTGATATTTAAATGTTTTAAGTGGTCATCAGTAAGAAATTTTTCTAGTATTGTATCAATTCATAACCAATTAAATTACTACTGGCATCAAATTCATATTTAAGTGTTATTTTAGCAACAACACTCAGAAAAGTCAGTCCACAAAATGCTAACTTTACTATATTATAATCACACTTATATTGATGCAAGGTATTTATTTATGATAAAAATATTTCAAGTAGCTACTTTTCAAATAGTGCCTATTTTCTCTTAGTCTATTTATTACTTTTTGTATTAATAACAAATGTTTAAATTTACTACAATGTGACGCAATTATGTAAATCAATATTTTTACTGAAATAGAGTATGATTCCTTTTAATCAGGCCAGTTTTAATTAATCAAATATCCTGATGTTCGGATATATTAAATTAAATGGTGGATTTGTTTTACACTTTTTCTTAAAAAGTGCATTTTAATGAATATCCTATTGTAATTCAGATTAGAAGATGTGGAAACCCAAACATTGAATTCGCATTGACTTTATATACTTAACAATGGCTTGCGACATTTCATTACACNTTGGAGTTTTTTCTACAATTTCTTCAAGACAAAAAGGAATATTCATTAGAATTGTCGGTTGACAACTCATTTATAATACAGATGTTTATATGATAAATGCACATGTATTCACAATTAAATGTTACCTGAACATTTTTTACACAAAATGGATCATTTATGTAGAATATATTTGGTAAAAACTACATTTTCAAGATTTTATTGTTTATTGCTTTATATCTCAACAAAATGAATTTCATTAAAAGAGTAGTTGATCTAACTTTGTAATCCAGTCATTTTAACAAAACCATTGTTTGTATTAAATCGCATACATAAAATTTTTGAAAGTTCTATGGTGTAACAAACCCTTTGATTTATGTTCAAAATTTCGTTAAAATGGGATTCTATATTATCATATTATAAACCCAATGATATTCTGCACTAAGTGCTCTTAGTAAATTTGCTGAAATAAAAACACAGTGCTTTATCAAAATATTTCCTAATGATGTCTTAGTGTTTATCCATGTCAATTGATAATTGTAAAGCTAAATTGTTATTTTATGTATAACTTAAAAATTTCTAATGAATAAAAATTCAAATTCCTATTAAACTGATATTTAAATGTTTTAAGTGGTCATCAGTAAGAAATTTTTCTAGTATTGTATCAATTCATAACCAATTAAATTACTACTGGCATCAAATTCATATTTAAGTGTTATTTTAGCAACAACACTCAGAAAAGTCAGTCCACAAAATGCTAACTTTACTAATCACACTTATATTGATGCAAGGTATTTATTTATGATAAAAATATTTCAAGTAGCTACTTTTCAAATAGTGCCTATTTTCTCTTAGTCTATTTATTACTTTTTGTATTAATAACAAATGTTTAAATTTACTACAATGTGACACAATTATGTAAATCAATATTTTTACTGAAATAGAGTATGATTCCTTTTAATCAGGCCAGTTTTAATTAATCAAATATCCTGATGTTCGGATATATTAAATTAAATGGTGGATTTGTTTTACACTTTTTCTTAAAAAGTGCATTTTAATGAATATCCTATTGTAATTCAGATTAGAAGATGTGGAAACCCAAACATTGAATTCGCATTGACTTTATATACTTAACAATGGCTTGCGACATTTCATTACACAATTTTACAATATTATTCAGGGAAATTCTGTTTAAATTAGCTTTTGCTTCAATCACATAGATAAATATTAACCCGAATCAGACCCGATCAGAATATTTCTACCCGACTCGACCCAACGCGAAACTTTTACTTTGATTTGAGGCTATGGATCTCTATCAAATCAAATGATCATTAACATCAATTCATAGGTATTAATTAATGTCTTGAGACTTCTCAAATCAAATGATGATGTATAGATCAGTAGTTTTTAATAATCTATCTAATCTTTGTACTCGAACTCCACATGACAATTTGCTACCTGGACCCGACCCGTAATCCGATATTGGATCGGGTTTTATCGGTTATCCGATGTCACTCTTTAATGCAGATTGCACACTCTCTTAAGGATATGCACTTGAAATTAAGCTCTACCAATAAATAATTTTCCCATTTAGATATAATAACTATATCAGTTATGATCGAAAATAACATCACATTTTGGTAGTTGACGACATATTGATTTTTAGTGTTTACAAGAAATTATGATATTAAATCACGTCTTGGTAAACTCAGCAGGTTATCGTTCCAAGACACTCACACGAATTACATAAATTTGTCCAAAAGTATTAGAAAATTTTTACTAGTAAATACACTGTTAGGTATGCAGCAAGCAGCAAGTTGGTTAAATGCTTCTTAAAATTTTGCATTTGTTAATGCATTGATTTTATTAATTTTAATGTCTAATGGTAATTAATAATGCATTCAAAATGTGTATGTGATATGCTTAAAATACATATAAATCTTAGTAAGTGATGTATATATTTACAAAATTTTAAAAATATTCTTACGCATTCGAATACAAACAATATAAATTCATTATTTATTCATTTCAATGTATTTAGAAATACAGTCACAAGAGTACACAACAGTACATGAGTCTACCCATGATTCAATCTTCGTTCAGATTCATTTTTCAACAGTAGCACCGCAGTTTATCAACAATGGTTTCGAGCTTTATAATTTTAACGGGTGACTAATATTTTTCTGGAAAAATGATTTTCCTAATGGAACGTGAAAGAAAGAAAATAATCGAATGAGAATACTAATGACGCATTGACATCCTTAATCTATATATATATATATATATATATATTGGCGTTGCGTCTTTAGGGGCTCATGTGGCCCGGTCCCACTGGATGTTCTTATAAAATATATCTAAACCTCTAAATATATGAAGAGATAATACAAATTTCCCTATTTTGAAACGATTGAGCTTAAATATTACATTTAATATATAGTTGCACACTTATTTAAGAACTGATACAGAGGTCTCCAACTCAATATCTATCAAGAAACGACGAAGCTTGATTTAATAAATGATATCTAGATTTTCTATGCATTGGATTAAGTAGCCAATCAACACAGAGCGAGGACCAGTCGATGCTGGTCCCGTTAATAATATGAATTTTTTAATGATTTCTTTGTACTAACGCGACCGTAGAGTACTCTACGAACCTTATGCGTGATGAAATCAGTCTCTGTAAAAGTAATTCTTTTCTTGGGGCCTTTAGAGATGGGCCCTTTGCGAAATACTATTGGCTAATGAAGAATTCTATATTCAAGACCCGCGTTATTGTGTCAACTACGCTGTTTTGTAATATCATGTTGTGATTTAGATTGCGTTCATATTTAAGGTTGCATTATATAAACTCTTTGCTTAAACTGGGCCTCCATAATAATGTAAAATATATTAATGATTTTCATAAAAAAATTGCTGGATGTAAAGTATCTTTTTAGCTTACATGCAGATGCAGGGGTGTATATTGTAGTTTGTAGTACAATAATATTTTGTCAAAACACATTATTTAATATTTTTCGGCCACAAAGCAAAGTATTTAAAAGTGCATCTGCAAATCAATCTTGGTATGACCAAATTGCGAAAATTATTAAATTATTTTCCCAAAAAATATAAACTTTATGTTGAAATATTGGCAAGTATTGTTCTAGCAATCATTCCTTGTATACCCCTGTTTGCATGCATTCTTAAATACATAAGACAAGACATATAAGGCTGACCATGGCTTTACGAGTTCCTCTACTCTAATTTTGCTAGCTGTCTCTGTGAACATTATTATAGAATTATGCCTAATTTTTATAAGAATAGATGATGAATTACATTTGGTAAATCTTATACACTAATCGTTTAGATTAATTTCAAAAATTCGCATGGAGTTTCATCTTGCAAAAATATTGGGTAATCAAGGCGCATACATTGTTGCTAGTAAACGCTTAAAAATCGAATTATGTATATTTCTATTAATGATGATGATTTGTATTGATTAAGAAGTTTAAAATTTATCAAAGAACACCTCCATAGCTTTTGGATATCAATGACTCAAATGTAATATTGTAGAAAATGAAAATCACATGTTGAACATTACCAAATCGATACTGTATCATCTTGTACATAATCATAGATATCTTGATTTCATATAGCAAAATAAACCTATATGTACACAAAATAATGTTGACCTAACATGAAATTAATGTTGTATTAAAAAATTTTTATGCTACTTTTATACCAGAACAGATGGCCCCTGTTCCAAAATTTTCCACGCTACGCAACTGTATATATATATATATATATTATTGATGAAATAAGTTCCTAACATTGCTATTAAAACCATTATAAAAATTAAATTAAATTTATGTCAATGCAAAACGTAA
Source organism: Hofstenia miamia (assembly GCA_900660155.1). Classification (NCBI taxonomy): domain Eukaryota; kingdom Metazoa; phylum Xenacoelomorpha; order Acoela; family Hofsteniidae; genus Hofstenia; species Hofstenia miamia. The sequence continues at coordinate 161,620 of CABFPE010000947.1, read as the reverse complement.
CTAAAGTTTCATTTTGCGGCACAGCCTTAATAAGGGATTTGTATATATATATATATATATATATATATATATATGTATATACATGGTGGGCCATAAGTCGCGCACCAAAGGATTTGAAATAATTCTGACAGTAACAAACATTTTATATAACAAAAATTATTTTGTAGTTAACAAACATTTTTATAACAAATCAGAAATTGGAAAATATAATTTGGCATAATTCGCAAGGAATACAAATAGCATAAAATATTCTAGTAACGTATTTGTCACCCATTAGAACTGTCTTATTAAATGCAGAAACAGGTACTGAAGTGAAAGTGAATCAAACGTATAGTCATACTTTTACTGGTTTAACAGCTGCTCTTACATATTCTGTGATGTATTTTTACAATAATGGAACTGCTCAGAGTATTTCACTGGGAATCATAATAACAGGTACATCGCTTACTAATTTATATATTGGATATATTAATGTGCGGACAATATGCTTACTAAATATATATTTATAATAAATAATTTGTTAATGTGTATATCGGGTGCTAAGAAAAAATTACATTTTAGTGGTAATTTTAAGCGAAATATGAAGAAAATTTTTTTCCACTCAGGTTTAAAATTTTTTGTGGGTACCTTATTTAAAATATCTAGATATAAAAATATATGCTTGCTAACAAAACTGTTTTTTTCAAAATAATTGCTGCCTGCGGCTAAATATATGGGGAAATTTAAAAAAATGGCTCTATGTATTATTAATTTTTTTATAATTAGTCCACTTTGTCTTGGTCAGATTAGATTTAGCAAGTCCAAGGAATTTCTGCTATATTTTAATCCATAAATTTTCAGAAACAATTTTCAGATTCTAATTTTTTTTCGAATTGGCTTTAAGTATTTTGGTGCTATAATCATAAAACTACCACCCCTACTATCTCTAAATTTATAAATAATATTAAAGATTTTGCGATCTGGACTGATAGCATTGCATAGCCACGATTCTGTAATTGTAAAAATTGAACTTGAGCCGAATTAAGTTGCAATTTTAAGAAAATTATTTCTACTTGAATTTGTATGTATATACTATAATTTTGTATGTATATACTATAATTTTATTTTGTTAAGGTGTAATACAAATAATAAAAATGCTTTCTAAAAGTAGAGTGTTGTGTGTGTTATAGGATATTGCTTTCATATAGGAAATTGTGGGTTGATATTTAGCCCATATTGATTCACGTCACTTGACGGAGTGTGAAAGCAGTTTCTTAGATTGTGGAGGAAGACTGAAAGACCTTCGTCAGAAAGGTGGATGAAATCACCAGCAAGAAGTGTTGAATGATAGAGAGCAGTGAAAAAAGAAAATGACAAAAAACTGGAATAAAACTAAGATAACAGAATCTTCTTATAGTTTGATTGCAGTGCGTAATTGCAAAGTTCTTAGAGAGATTATTATCATCACAGACAGGAGTGATTTCAACAGATAAATGAGAGATGAATTTCTCCTGACTTCTGCAATGATATTCTGTAAATTTGAGTGGAACATGTAGGGATTAGATTTAAGTACATCAATAAGAATGGTGCTAAGCATTACAAGGCCGACGTGTGTACATCTGCATTGGGTGATATTTTGCGCTAGTGCTTTAGTGTTACTACCTGGGTATGAATGAAGCAATATATTTGCCAAAAAATGCAATTAAACTACAATATATATAATATATATATATATAAGTGATAACAATAAACACACAAAAGTGTCAAATTAAGAAAAAATTTAATATTTTAAATTTCAGAGCTAATTTGAAATAGCAATTTCATAAATTGTGGAAAATCTTGTTGCTTAACTATAATTTTTTTATGTAGTCTAACATTTCAGAAATACAGCGAGACGATTCCCCTTCTCTGGTGTTTGATTATAATTTCTCATATTGAGTTTGGGGTATTTTTCAGTATTATGCATACGCCTTCTAAAACTACAAATTTAACAGTTAAATAAAGAAAAGAAAAGAAATTTGATGTTTACAACGAATGCTATTAAGGGCTTTTCATGCATTGATTGAGTGGACAAGTATTTGCAAAAAACATATATTGTAAGAAGCCAAGTATAATACGCTTCCCGTTAATTTGAGGTCAATACACTGGGCATGGGAAGACAAATTACAACAGAAGACAGGTGTTTTGTTTGACTGTTAAAATAGTGCAAACATGTTGTTAGAAGTCTGTAAAAAAACTATGTCACAGTGTGAACAGTTGATGGATTATATTCTTTGGAATTTTACTTATCCTTGATTCGGTTTGATTATTAATCAAAATGAGCAGTTAGGCATTTCATGTTTGTAACGATCAACAGGCTGTTGCGAGAGATAAGAATAGTTGTTGCCTAGATCGAAGCAATACATATAAGTTATGTATAGGTATAAGGGTTTTTACTTATTGCCTAGCTGGCTATCACTTGCTTGTGGAGCTACATATAGTAATAAATTCGAGATAAGGCGAGATCGCCAACTTTACGAATGTTAGTTATTAATTATCTTATTTTAGCGGTATTAGACCTATAATAAGACCGAAAATGACCTTTATTTAGTAACTAGTTTTTATCATCAGCAGTTAGTGTCACGGAAAGGTTGCGTGGTTATATTATTTCAGTTACACATTAACGAGAATGAGTTCTTAAGTCGAATAGTGTCCTTTCTTTATTATCACATAGTTAGGGTACACATAATAAACATAGTTCCTTGAGAATGAGCTGAGTTGATCAATGGATGGAACCTCACTCTGTTGCAGCTTGGCGGATAGCTTCTTGGTGATCAGATACCGCTTCGGGCAGCGGGCCCATTGTTAACTGAAGTCTCTCTCATACAGTTACCTAAACAATGGCTGTTACATGTTACTCTTAGATTAGATGGATGCTAAATATAGTTTAGTATAAAGACAGAGAAACAGTGTACATGAGACAATGAAAGTTAAATTAGTTAGACATTACCCCGCTTGAAAGAAACTGAAATTCGATCTCTAAATAATTCTGGAATAATGCACATCTTGGCCTGGGTGATGATTCTACACTAATACTAGTTACAATTGAAACTTAAATTTTACCTGGAAATAGTTATAATTTGCAGAGAATGCATAATTTCAATTAGTGCACCAACTTCAAGTTTCTCGTTTATAATATTGCTTAAAATTCAAAAGGTTGAATAATAAATTTACGTACTGCAAAGAAAAAAGTTCTAAATTTTATATTTAGATGAAAATTGAATTATTCATTAAAAATTTGGTGTTCTATTTATTTCATTTATGTATAAATTTAATTTTGCAAAGCTAGTTGATGCTGCCCCAACTTCAATTTCCGTACTGTTCATACATATATATGTATACATACATATCTATCCATACATACACACATCCTTCATTTATAATACATATATTTATATGCATAATGTTTTATATATATATATATTCGTCTTTTGCATTTAGAATTTGCATTACAATTCTTTTAAATTTCAAAAATGCACTTTCTTTTGTATTAGAAAAAATAGATTTGCATATTGCAAGATCGCAACCACATCGTGTCTTTATTAGAAAACTAAACTATGCAAATTCAAATATCTGTTTTTAATGGATTACTTAGCTCCCATGAAGCCTATCATAACCATTGCTCAACAAACATTAAGTTCTTTGACCATCAAATATCCATCAGTGTCAAGAGTTACATCCTTTCAAGTATGTTTATTCTTAACAGAATCAGAAAATTGCTCTTTCTCAACTGAAAATTTGATTGTTAAGACTTTCTCTGGTTTGATTTCAAGTGGTAATTATACATTCAACGCTAAAGCGAATTTCAGTGGCGTTTTGAGTGAAATGGCTTCAATGCAAGAAATATATACAGGTAATTTCTTAAATTACTATCATGATAAAGGAAGTTTAAGATGATGTGCAAATTAATTTCGATCGTTTAATTTTTGTTTATATTCTTTATGATAATTCTCTTCGTCATGTTTAGAACCGGTTGGGTTGATTCGAGATATTTGAACTGATAAAATTGCATATAATTATATAAGGACGAGCGACGTAGTGGAATCAATTAAACGACGGTTAATATTATTGAATTTGTTTATTTTATTAACTCAATTAATTGTTTTTTAATATATTTATCTCTCTACTCATATGTGAAACACCAGGAAGCTCAGTTGGTAGCTAATCCATTTTGAAGTTTAGGATATATCCATGGACTTCCCTAGCACGAGTCACAAAATACTATAATGCACAAAATTTTAAGAAAATGAATTTCTACTTATACATATATAAAATAAATTAACTCGATCTATGTAACATGCATACATTGTACAATAAAGTTACAAATGAATTACAGTATTTTATTATTAATATTGCAAAGTTGGTTTTGTAATATAATTTTTTTTATATTCTAAATATTATTAATAAATGTAACTAATTTTAGTAATTAAAATAAAAATAAACATATTTTTAAGCATGCAACTATGCTATCGCTATTTCACAATAAGAGAATGTCCACTAATAACACGGTGTGACATAAAATTTAGTTTTTTTCACTGATTTCAGTCAATTTTGGGACCAAAATTATTAATTTGAATGCCATTTTATACACAAAACCATACGTTTTGAGTTTATTTGTATTCGAAGTTTAGAAAGCTTGTACAGCATTGCTTTGTTGAGAATATCTACTACTATATTCAGCATTTGAACATTAGATTTAAGCCTTGCTTGCAACTCATTTCCAACAATAATTCACTAACCTCAGTGTCAATGTTGTGATTTGTCGCATTGAGTATCACAATAGGAAAAGAACATTTTTGTCATACTTTCGTGGTCCTTGCATACTACATAGTAACTATTCACTGTGGTTATGACAACGTTACTCATGCTTTCCCTGCAAATGTCATTACCTCATAAAAATTCAAGACTTTTTGTGAATTCTTTTTGTTATATTTTTGTATATTTTATTCTGAAAAATGAAAGCTTTATAAATATAGTAGTGATGCAAAAAATATTCTGATGTATGTGAAATATTTTAAGGAATTTAGCAATGATCAGGATATTGGATCTTTACACCCAAGTAATATATTCTTGGCTATTTAAACATTAACAGCCTTCGACATTTACCATTCCCATGTTTGACCTGAATTGAAAAACCACAAAAGTGACCGTTGTTTTTATCTATGAATAAGAGGTTTTCTCGTATATGCTGCAAATCAACACAACTCTTGAACAACACCACAGGATTGATCTCCAATACATAAACATTCTGATATGAACATATGCATGTTTAATCTACAAAAAGTTTTCAAGCAACAAGTGAACCAATCTAATAGTATTATTCTATCATAAATTTTAGGATCTCCATTATCCTCCAATAGGAATACGGCTAATTCTTGCCAAAAGACAAACCGAAGTTTTTCTTGATGAATTAAAGAAATGGGATATTGCAAGGAATGTCAACTAAATTTCATTTTCTGAAATGTGAATTGAATGTTTTTCATGAAACGTTATGTTTGTTTATTGACGAACAAAGGAAAACTTCACCAACTACTTAAAAGACTTATTTAGGAGTGTGTGTATATCTAGAGCATATTTAAATGTCTAGAAAATAACTTTTTGTGAGTAAATTTCAGTTCTCATATAATTTCTGTAGGATCAGATCAATGAAAAAATCTATTTATTAGGTATTTTATCATAAGGAAAACTTTGTTGAAAAGCAAAGAGCCTGGATAATATGTCCATTAAAGTAATTTGAAAAGTATCATATTTAGATTTTGGTCTCATGGTTTCTAAATGAATACAAAGCAACTGCTTACATTAAAATCAAAATACAATTAGATGCTCATGTAGAATTATAAAAGTTATTTGAAGATTTTTGGTGTCTCCATCACAATACAATTTCGGATTCCTAAATTTAATGACCTATTTGGACAATAAATTCAATTTCATAATTCCTAAATTATGGTTTCTACTATGAAGATGACCTCAATTCGTTTTCAGCAACATCAAATTGACCAGAAACACTGAAAAAAAGTACTCAACCAAGAAAAAAAAATTTTGTCACAGTTTAATCATGTTTCAATAGATCACATGTGATTTATTTTTCGCCACTAGAGAAGCTAAATATATTTTAATTAAATGATTGAAACTATTAACATGAAGCGTGAGAGAGTGAGAATAAACACTATTCCACCTCCACATTAACGCGATGCAATTTTTTATCACGTCCTGTGTTAGAGTAGTCCATGGATATATCCTTAAGGCCCACACAGAGCAACCAGCATGAAATTTAAGAAATACCGGTTGGTTTTTACTATTTCTTCGACTGGTTCCAGTTATGATTTCAGTGATAGAGAGGGAAAACATCCAAGATTTACCATGTAAGATTCTGTTGGTCGTAAGCCCCATTGCAAAATTGTCTCTTGATTGCAAAAGAGATTGTCGACCATTAGTTGTACTTCTTTTAATAATTTCCGAGTTCTTCTTTCAGTTTATGAGGGTTCTGATTTCCTAAAATAAATGGCATAATATTTTGACTTAAGCACACTCCAAAATGTTCCAATTGGTTAAAAGGAGGGATAATTTGTATGATGCTACCGTTTTCCATGAAACTGAGATTTCCTGGTGTTATATAGTGTAAAATAACATTCGTTATCTATGACAGTATGTTGAAGCGAATTAACGAGTGTTCACTAAAAATCATATGTAAAACATTGTAAAATATAACCAAACTCTCCATACTTTTGTATTTAAATGAAGTAACTAAATATAAAAATAAAAGTCAAGAAATGCTGATGATACTCCTTTCCATCTAGCTCTACCAATATTTAATCGAATATTATCCATCATAACCTGTTCAACAGATATATCTATTTGAGACAGACAATATTTAAATCTCCATTTAAGTTGTTTGGCATTCGATGCCCTCTATCCATACCTGCTGTTTTAAAATACCAAAAAAGTCTTTGATTGGCCGAAGTTGGGGAACACATGTAGGATTTTTTTCTTTAGAGATAACATTGATTTTTAATTCTTCAAATTTTTCCAACGTCTTTTTGGCATAATGCGAAGACGCTAGATCAGGCCAAANTATATCCTTAAGGCCCACACAGAGCAACCAGCATGAAATTTAAGAAATACCGGTTGGTTTTTACTATTTCTTCGACTGGTTCCAGTTATGATTTCAGTGATAGAGAGGGAAAACATCCAAGATTTACCATGTAAGATTCTGTTGGTCGTAAGCCCCATTGCAAAATTGTCTCTTGATTGCAAAAGAGATTGTCGACCATTAGTTGTACTTCTTTTAATAATTTCCGAGTTCTTCTTTCAGTTTATGAGGGTTCTGATTTCCTAAAATAAATGGCATAATATTTTGACTTAAGCACACTCCAAAATGTTCCAATTGGTTAAAAGGAGGGATAATTTGTATGATGCTACCGTTTTCCATGAAACTGAGATTTCCTGGTGTTATATAGTGTAAAATAACATTCGTTATCTATGACAGTATGTTGAAGCGAATTAACGAGTGTTCACTAAAAATCATATGTAAAACATTGTAAAATATAACCAAACTCTCCATACTTTTGTATTTAAATGAAGTAACTAAATATAAAAATAAAAGTCAAGAAATGCTGATGATACTCCTTTCCATCTAGCTCTACCAATATTTAATCGAATATTATCCATCATAACCTGTTCAACAGATATATCTATTTGAGACAGACAATATTTAAATCTCCATTTAAGTTGTTTGGCATTCGATGCCCTCTATCCATACCTGCTGTTTTAAAATACCAAAAAAGTCTTTGATTGGCCGAAGTTGGGGAACACATGTAGGATTTTTTTCTTTAGAGATAACATTGATTTTTAATTCTTCAAATTTTTCCAACGTCTTTTTGGCATAATGCGAAGACGCTAGATCAGGCCAAAACAAGTAATTGTTTTCACTATGTTTATCCTGAAGAAATGGTAAAAGTCTTCTTTCAACACATTCTTTAATGTAAATTTCCTTATTAATTGCTGTATCAGAAGCACAAAAAAATACTCTCGAAATCCCTCTTGCACTGATTGCAATCCACATTAAAATTTTAGCTTCAAATTTCTTTTTCTCAATANGTCACAATTTTCTTCGTAACGACGCAAGACTGCATAGACTGTGTTCTGGCCAATATTAAAACTTTTCATCATTTTCGCCACAGAATAATTAGATGCTTCAGGAATATTTTGTTTATATTGTACAATCATCTTTCAACGCTCTTCTTCATTTAGAGATGCCATGTAGAACGTAATTAAAAATTTCTTATACCAGAAGCACAAAAAAATACTCTCGAAATCCCTCTTGCACTGATTGCAATCCACATTAAAATTTTAGCTTCAAATTTATTTTTCTCAATATACTCACTCACATCATCTTTATTTCTCGCATAGAAATATTTATTTCCTGGAATATTTGCATTAGACAAAGTGAAGTACGTTTCATCATCCAGTACAAAATAAGGTCTTCCATCTCTAGTTGAAAGAATTTGGCGATAAAGACGATCGATCCTCATTTTTTGAGTTTCAATCTCTTTTTCTGAAGTCGCAGGTATTTTTTCTTTTTAAAAGCCTTCACATTTTCATTCCTCAACAATTTGTTTAAATATGATGTGCTAATGCCATATTTTTTAGAGAGCTCACTTTGAGAAATTGAGGTTGATTGCAAAGCATCATTAATCATCTTCTTGCGTTTTGCTTGTGTCATCAAATTTGGTAGACGACCTGAACCCGGGACTCTCGCAGTGTCAAAATTTTCTTGGTAACGACGCAAGACTGCATAGACTGTGTTCTGGCCAATATTAAAACTTTTCATCATTTTCGCCACAGAATAATTAGATGCTTCAGGAATATTTTGTTTATATTGTACAATCATCTTTCAACGCTCTTCTTCATTTAGAGATGCCATGTAGAACGTAATTAAAAATTTCTTATACCAAATCAGTTTAAATATTTATTACGAATATTTCTTTGTAGCTTTGTATGTTTTTTGTAGATTTGCCATTTTTAAATGGATTAAATTAATAAATAATACATATTACCGATTTTTAGTGAACAGCCGTTAGCTTGAAATTTGCAAAACCTCTCTTAAGTTCTGATTTGTTGAGCTGTTATCTTCAGAAATTTCATTCTACTTACTTATCCTTTCGTAAATTTCTATTTCTGAATTTATTGTACACAACATAAAATTTCCCCACACGTTTTCATTGAGACACACTAGTTAATTTCCCCTTAGCATTTAAGATTTCCTTCATTTATTCTATAGCATTTTGCACACATGGTCCTAAGATTTCTTTGTCATTGCCTTTTCTCTCATTTCTTGATGTTTCACAATTAAGGCTTTTTCTTGAGCATTTTCGTTATAAACGGTGTCAAATGTTTTTTGTGTTTGTTCTTTTTCGCTAAACAATATTTTCGTTTTCGTTTTGACGAAGATGAGTTTCAAAGTTATGAGCATGTGTATGATACATATAATTTATTTGTATTAATTATTTTTAAAAAACACAAATCTTTCTTCCCGAACAAATTAAATAGAATAACCTCAAATGTTTTCAACATTTATTGGATGCTGTGAGTAAGATTCAAAGTGTGATATTATCTACTTTTATTACAATCAATGGTAATGAATTATAAAAATGTTAGCATATATTAACTATGCCACCCATAAATTCTTCTGCAAATACATTTTCAACTTGTTATTTCGCACAAAGCGTAAACTATTCTCTGATTTATGGCACAAGAACTCAGAATTGAATTGGTCGATGTCAATTAAATATGATAGAACGCACATTGAATTCTAACGTTGTAATTGCATTAAGTTTTCATTGTATGAATAATGTGTCATTCTCATCTTTCAATTCAAAACATTAGGAAGAACTATGATTTTTTAATGAATTATAGAAGTTAATGATGACTTTTTGGTTGAAAATATTTATAAGATTACCCAATCACATTAGAAGAAATTACGCAAATAGTTTTTTAAATGAATTAGTTCTTATGAATCGCCTTTCATTGTCGTTTTCCTGAAATTTTTTGTAAATATCTATTTCACCGAATATCCAATGATGTCAGGGATATGAGAAGGCACTCTTTGAAGGAAGCCTAAACCTATCAGAATAGACGATAGTTACATGTAATTGCCAGTTCAATCTTGTAAAGATGAGCTTCAAACTAACCACATTGCATTTTATCTTTACAAAGAAATGAAAAGAATAATTTTTTGAATAAATTACTCCCCGAAAACTAAAGTATGCTTCTATTTATCATCAAACGGATCTTGCACACCTACTGTAGAAACAAGTCAGAAATCCTTTGGAAACTTAACGTCCAGCGGAAATTATACAATTGAAATCCTTGGAACTTTTCAAAATTTGGATAGCGAAACAACTCTAATCATTGGTCCAGTATACACAGGTTGACATTTTCTATGACTTAGCAAATTTATGTAGCACTGTTTTTCCTTTGATTTTAAATGTAAATAGCTTGCTATGAACAATACATGATTGGAATTTGATTTTCCGTCACTGTTCGCTATTTAAGTTAAACAAAAAATGCAATTATTCTCAACCATAACTTATCCTAGTTATAAATCTTCCGGCTGAGAAGTGTACATCCTATATCTTTGTATCGCATGATAAATTATCAGATCATTTTACCAAAAAATCGGCTTGAGCTGCTAAAGAGCAGATAAAGTAGTAATACTTAATTTTTTTATGTGATTATGAGCATATTAACAAAGACTGATTAGGATAGTATTATTACCTAAGGAGGGGGCTTTGTAGCAGAGATAGAAACGGGTCAACCAGACTCAACGAGTCAATTATTTAAATTTCGGCTCGAGTCTCAGGTCACAAAATTAACTAATTTCGAGTCACGGGTCGGGTCGTGGGTCAGACTGTTTGAGCGGCTTTCAACTAAAAAAATTTCTATTTTTCACACATTGTCTAATTCATTACAATGTAGCAGCAACCTAATTTGATTTCTATTAGATTTTAAGCCTTAATATTAGCACAATTTATTGTTTTGCTAGCAAATCGTAATTTCCATTAGATTTTAGGCATAACATTAGCCCAACGGATTGTTTTGGCTACAAAGCGTCTTTTCTACCTACGCCCCTGGAATTTTGAACTTTTATAAGTCGGGACATGGGTCGGGTCACGAGTCACTCTTTTCATTATGTCGATGGGTCTGATCGGGTCAATCATCGGCCAAGTATGGTCAGATTGTGGGTCATAATATGTGACCCATTTCCAACACTGCTTTGACGTCAATAAACAAACTTTGCTTCAATATCAAATACAATACTAACTCCTAAATTTACTAAGTCCTCTGATAATCAATAATGCACATTTTGAAAACCTCCGTAATTTCTTTGTTTTTCAGAACTGTGTACTCTCACAAAAATGATTTCGTTCCTTCAAGTCAGAATAACTTTCCAATATAGTTCTATGTATATTTAAGGAGGTCATATCCTTTAAGATATAATTTTTGAAAAGCTAAATTTTTATAAAATACACTTATTTCATTATAAGATAAAAATTTTTTTCATGAAAACCATGAATTTTTGCTTGAAAAAATAACTTCAAGGCATTTTACTTTTATTCTTCTCCATATCAACGCTTTTTTGTTCCTTTAATTCTGAATAAGCAATTTTTTTCAAAATTTCATTTAGCTCCAGCAAATCCAAAAATAGTTGTAGCAGATCAGACTGAATCCAATGTTACAGTTCGATTTGTTGAAAATTCAGAAACAGATAGCTTCAAATCCTGCATTTATGAAAATGGCACAACGGCTTGCACTCCAACTGATGAAACAAGTCCAAAAGTATATGAAGCAAACTCAAATCAAACCTACATCATTAGACTAATGGCGATTTTTCAGGGATTAAAGAGCGATATTGTTGAAAAGAGCACAGGTAATTTCAGATTTATTAGTTTTACACTTGTGGAAAAAAGAAGAAAGCTGCAATAAATTGCGTCACTCGATAAACAAATTGAATTATTCTATTAATACTTAGAAATTGTATACAAAATTCAAATTAATAAATATTATTTTTACCTTTGAAATGTCTTTTTGCCATTTAGACCTAGTAATTAAATATATTAATACTATTAATTTTGGCCCTATGAAGAACTTTTCTCGCTATATTCAAAAATTGAAAAATTATGTTATAGTTGCAACTATTATTTTAGTTATGATAGAAATACTGTAAATTTCTCAATTAATTTAATGCAAATTCAGTTGTTAAATTTTTTGTAGGCATTTATAGGTTATTAAGAATTTTTAGTTATAAAATTGCATTCTAGTATAACATTAATCGTATTATAAGTCAACAAATAATTATATTTAACATGTGCATTGTATCTCGTAGAATTTTATATAATTTAGGAATAAACGAATACGATTTTCATCACATTATTTAAACTTCATTGCATCTAAAAAAAATTTTAAATATATTTCAATACAGAAATGTATTGCCGTTTTTGTTTATCTTATATGAAAGGCTTCATAACATTACACTGTGTTGTTTGTTTCTGGAAAACAAACGTCACATTCAAATGTACTGGAAAATACGTAACATTTTCTTGAAACTTTGGGTTAAAAAAACCTATTTCATATTTATGTTTTCAGCATTTTAGTCATGGTTTCTTCAGTTTTTGGTACTAATTTTTGTATGATTTGGCTAACAAATATTATGTATAGGTATATAATTTAAACTGTCATTTATTGTGACTAAAGACGTAAAGGGAATGTAATGTTCACTTTGATTCGAATTATTACCCCCCTCCCTCAGCTTTTGCTTGCAGTTAGATCTTTTTCACTTCTACTATTTTCGTACTCTACGCTTGTAATCTACATAACTTGTGCTATGACTGCTCGTGGTTGTAAAAATTCAGCTGACTACTTTTGCTACGTGTGTGGAGAATTTTTTGCCAACAAGGCTAAAAACATAGTTTAAGCAAAGGCATTCGCGCAGGAGCAGCTTATCATGCCTATTTTGGGAAGGAAATTGGCGACCAAGATAAACGGTGGGCTCCACATGTCATCTGTGATTATTGTCCTCGCACTCTTGAGTTTGGTTCCGAGTAGAAAAAAGAGCAATGCGTTTTGCTGTTCCTCGTATTTCTGCATGCTGGATCAAACAACACGAAAAAAAAGCAAAAATGCTCCCCCAATTGTGCATGCAGACATTCCATCTTCTATTGCGCCTGTTCCTCATAATACCTCTGACCTCCCTGTACCACAACCACCCCCAAGAAATCAATCAGGTATAGAAGAAGAAAAATCTGATGACTCTGAAATGGAAGCAGGTGCATCATCTTCACCATCTGTTACATGTCCCTCTTCACATTAAACTGGGTCTTATTAAGCAGTTTGTGAAGAAGTTAAACCCAGAAAGTGATGCATTCAAGCACATGCAACAGTTATTTCCGAAGGTGTCAGATGCAAAGGTTAAAGCCGGATTTTTTTTGGCCCTCAAATAAAACAACTCATTAAGTCCGACAGTTTTTCTCAAAAGTTATCTGTAGTTGAGAGGCGAGCTTGGAAAAGCTTTGTTACTGTAGGTGAAGTATTTCTGGGAAACCACAAAGCAGAAAACTTCAAAGCAATTTTGTTGGAACTTGTTGATGCATATGAAAGATGGGCTGCAGGATGTCACTAATGCTCCACGTATTGAACTCTCACGTAGATGAGTTTAAGGAAAACATGGGTGACAGTTTCACCAAGATATAAAATCATTTAAGGAATGCTATAAAGGACAGTATAGTGAAAGCATGATGGGGGACTACATTTGGAATCTCATGCGAGAAAGTGAACTGACTTACAATCCACAATCATGAAAGAAAACTTCATTTTATGTTTTGTTGTTTGTGATGTACTGTGTGACTGAACTGAATAGTTTTGTTGGTTTAAGTGAATCTTGATCTTTTTTACAAGTACCGTAGCATCAAACAACATAGAAAGTTTTTTAAAATTTCTAGGTTTAGGCTAGCCTGTGACTCCCTCCCCCCTCAACTTATATGACGTATCTGTTTCTGTGTAACCAAAATTTTTAGGAAAAGTGTGAAATTGTTTTAATAATATAGTTTATNGAACTTCATCAGTACTCATTTCTGTCTGTGGACACACTAAGTTGACAGAAAAAAGGGTTTTAAGTGGTGGACAAATTTTGTGTTACACAGTGTTTATTATCAGAACTCTAAAACATTGAAAATATATGAAATTAATTCATTTAATATGTTTTTTCCTTAGAATATATTTTAAAAATATGGCTAGTTATATGTTTGAAGTCATGAAGTTTTCATAGCTTGCATTATGTAATTTGCTCTAATTTATTTTTGTTATTTATAGACATAATTTAACTAAATTTAAAAAAATATAAGTAAATTACTAATATTTTGATGAAATTAGATGATGTTGGTTCGCAAACAACGACACAAGAAACAGGAACTACAGAGTCCTCTGCAAATAGTTTAACTGGTAAGAACTGAATTACGTTTACCTATATAGCTTTAAATAGTTGATAATTATACAGCATTGTCAATTAAAACTGAATTTGGTTGACATTTAATATATTCATTATAAAGTTTACGGTCTCTTCTGCTCAATGCAACATTTTTTACGAAGTCGTCGGTTTGAAAACCTTTACGAAGTTCAGGAGGCGTGCGAAGAATTTTTCAATTCAAAAACAAGAAGCTGGCTCTTGAACCAAATCCGCCAGTTAGCCGAGCGATGGTAGAAGGTTGTGCACAATGACAGACTCTACTTTGATGAATAACTTTTGCATGTAACTGTTTAACTCGATTTATAAAAAACTATACTTTGCACAATTACGTTGTTAGGTTTCGAATAGGGCAAGAATTAAAATATTTGTTAATGGATTCAGTAAAAGTAATCTCACTTTGATTTAACTACAATTTGCTTGTGAATTTACAACTGTGCGGAATCTTATGGGACAGCCTTATAAAAGTGACTCAGATGACACTACTTCTACACCATTGGTCCACTGGTGGAGACTGGTGGTCGCTTATCCCACTCATTCCTCACCAGAGGATCACTGATAGTCGCTACATGGGTTATTACATATTGAAGTAAAAAATGTTATTTGTCAATTTTGTATCAATGTAAAATATTAAATGTTCCTATGTGGGATCATTTGAAATATAAATGAAAAACCTATTTTGAGAAGAAAATTCTAAATTTGATTTTGTTAAATAAAATTAGTTGAATAGTAAAAAAACATTATTTGTAAAAAATCTTTAAATATTAACTAAAGTGATAAATAGAAACTAACTGTTATATTGTGCTCTTGGTTGACTAACTCGAATCTAATATCACAAAAATTGACGGAGATTGATTCAATTCAGTCCATCCAATAGTAACATTGTTCCTTTCCCCTCTGCTTATAAAACAAATTTGAAATGTACAAATGTTGTTCCAATACTGAAATGTATTTTTTCAAGCACTACTTAAATATGTAATTAATGTTATGTTTGTTTTTCAAAGAACTTTTTTATTATATTTCAAAATGAAAAAATATTATATATTTGCTACTATTATTTCAATTATAGTAACATAAATGATTTTTGTAAATATATGAATAAATTTATTGCTTATTCAGTGTTTATAATTTTTAAGCAGTTGATGTTTGCTATTAATTTAGAGCTATTTAATGGCATACTAATAAAATTAAATGGTGTTGTAAAACCAAGATTTGATTCAATATAATACGAGCAGGATAAATATAATGTATAGATTTTATTTTTACCAAACCTTTCAACCTTAATTGCAATTAAATGAATTTTTAACCAAATATCAATACAGCAAATAATCATTTGCAGATTTCCGTTTATATTTATATTCTTTGTGATTTTAATCTGTAATATTTCAAGGCCTACTTAGGATAATAAATGTTTTGCTTTACTCACATAATTTAAATTAACTCTAACAAATTTAAGTACATTACTAAATTGATTGTTGAAATTAGGTGAAGCTAATCCACAAGCAACGACACAAGAATCGCAAACAGGAGGTGCAACCTCACATAATTTAGCTGGTAAGCCCTTAATTTAGTTTACCTATGGCAGTAAATAATTGATAGGTATACAGCTTTACCAATTGGAAATTATTTTGAATGAAAAATTAAAATGTTAATTGCAATAATTAAATATTATTCTCAAATATATGAGAAAAAAAAATTGGCTGCTGCAATTATGCTGAACTTCCCAAAGCATTAATTAAGAAATATAAGTATGCACTGTAGTTGAAGAGTATGATCATTTCTCATCAAAGTTGCTATGGTATTTAATTTCCCCAAGAATTTCTGTGTGGGTAACATGTTTGGCATATTTCAAAGACTGTAATTAGTGATGCTTTTTTTCATTACCTGTAAGTTTTACTTATAATTTAGTTGGGAAAAATATAGAAATTCAGGTAAATTACAAGATCAAGGATTCAATTTTTGAATTATAAAATTATGATTTACAATTTAAATATTGAATTTGCTTTCATATTAACTTAAAAACACCAATGCTTAATGTCACCTAGTTTGAATACAACGAAAAATTTCCAATATTAATCATTTGAAACCCATAAAGTGATAGAACATTCCTAATTGACATATATATATATAATTTTAGTGTAGCTAAACCGTCATTAGAAAGCATATTCATTTTACTATGATCCATTTCAAAATATTCAGATTATTTCAGTGATCTATATAAATAACCTTTGCATTAAAAATTTTGACAACTCCAGAAATAGTATTAAGGCACTCTATGTGAATTGAATTTTCTGAATTTATGAAAATATTCTATTATATTACAACAATATTAAGAGTTAAAGCAAATTTATAGCAAAAAATCAACAGAAACGAAAACAAAAAACAAAGAAACAATAACACAAACAATGATACATGTATATTTACAAACTGATAAATATGCACTATTAATTATAGGGCTTAAATTTTAAATGAGATCTGTCCATATACTTAATTGTTTTTATATTACTAAACTCTGTCCCAGTTAATAAGTAAACTGGTTTTTTAGGAAAATGAGGTAGTATGATATAAACACGTGTATATCTTCAAGTTTTTATTTTCATTTTTTTATAATATGCACAAGATCCTAAACTATCTAATTCGAGCCAAAACCATGGTATTTACGCTATAATAAAACACCAATTACTGATATCCCTAGTAAATACATTTGGAAAATTTGGCAAATATTTGCCAAATATTTGGATAAAAATGCATAATTTTTGTAAATGGCAATATTCCAAATATTTGGCAGAGATGAGGTACATGGGTATTGGCTGAAGAAGTTCACAAGTGTTCATGAGAGACTAGCAGCAGCATTGGAGGAGTGTGCGGTGAGTGGGTGTCCAGAGTGGATGGTAGTGGGGAGGACATTTCTGATACAGAAGGACCCAAAGAAAGGCAGTGAGGCAAGCAACTTCAGACCAAAAACATGTCTGCCAACAATGTGGAAATTGCTAACTTCAGTGATTTCAAATAGGCTGGCATGTTACTTAGAGCAGAATAGGTTGATACCAGAGGAGCAGAAGGGATGTAGGATGAAGACAAGAGGATGCAAGGATCAGTTGTTGATAGACCAAGCAGTGGTGGAGAATTGCAGAA